>PVIU01000190.1:350065-406691 GCA_004026605.1 Ondatra zibethicus | reverse complement strand
TGCAAACAACCTCCAACAGCCCTCCCCGTTCATTTTGCCCATTTCCCCTGCTTGGCACCCAGGGCCTGGTGCTCACGCTGGAGTTGATGGCAGGAGAAGGTGCTTTGGGTTTTGGCTGTGTAGCTTATGAAAACTTGATCTCAGAGAGACACCTTCAGCTCCAACATGAGAAGAGGAGGGGTAAGTAGGGGAACCAAACAGGGCCTTCCTGTAGCCTGTAAGATAAAAGGTAGGCTTCTTGATGCAGGCAGTACCACCCATGGGTGAGAAATTGATTTAAGGAGATATAAGAGGCTGGGGCCTCTGTATTTATTTTGCATATGACTGTTTATGCAGAAAATATCCAGGGAGGGTTAGCAGTTGATGGGTATTCTTTGGGGAGTGTGGGAAGAGATGATGGTGGTCTCTGGCCTTTGGGACTATAGAATCATCAAATAGAGGAGGCGGGCAAATCACCAAACAAGACCGTGGGAAGGCTGGTATTCTCTGGTGCTCACAGGCTGGTAGGTGGCTACCAGTGACGCTTCTGTTGGTCAGTCCAGGCTGTACACGTAGCTATTTGACTATCACCCTGCTCTGGGATGTGTGAGCAGTACAGTTGGCTGTGTCTTCACTTAACAGCGCTACAGAGAGCAACAGCAACAAAATGGCTGAACGACTGGAGGGCTAGAGAGGATTTACAGAGATGGCAGCCTTTGGGCTGTGTCCCAGTAAACAGTCAGACCTTATTGAGAAGTGGGAGAGAGGAGAGGTGTCCGAGAGGAACTAGGAACAGGGCCTGAGCTCTGGATATGCGCTCAGAGGTTGATAAGGGAATCATGGTTTGACATGGCCACTGACAAGGCTGGTGTGGGCCCTGGAAGCTCCTCAGCAATGCTTCAGAGCCTGGCCTGGGAGCTAGGGAGTTGGCTCAGTGCTTCCTGTGTGAGCATGGGGACCTAAGTTCAGACTCATACCCATGTAGAACCTTGGCATGGCAGTGCATGTTATTACAGTGCTGGGGTACGGTCAGGTGCATCATGGAGGCTTGTGGGCCAGTTAGTTTAGCCATAGTAGTGGGCATCAGACTCAGTGAGAAATTCAGCCTCAGATTTAAAAGGGGGTGGAAGCTTTGCCATCTACTTCCCTTCCCCTTCCCTTTCCTCTGAATCCTGTAGGAAGGGACCCTCCCACACGTACACAGTCTTCCACACGGACCTGATCAGAGCCCTACCACACTGCTGTCCATCTGTCCGTGCCATAAACATCTCTTGTAATAAATCTCTTACAAGATGAAAAAAAAAAGTGAAAAGGCAGTTGAAGAAGATATATGGTGTAGGAGGTGCTTCTTCATTTGTATTGCTTTCATTGGTTGAATAAAGAAAACTGCCTTGACCTTTTGATAGGGCAGAAATCAGGTAGGCAGAGTAGACAGGATGGAATGCTGGGAGGAAGGGAAGTGTGGCAGACACCTTGCTTCTCCAGCCCAAGATGGACACTGGTTAGACTCATGCCGGTAAGCCACATCCTCGTGGTGAATACAGATTATTAGAAATGAGCTGAATCAAGATGTAAGAGTTGGCCAAGAAGTGGCTAGAACTAATGGGTCAGGCAGAGTTTAAATGAATACAGTTTCTGCGTAATTATTTCAGGTATAAGCTAGCCAGGCGGCCTGGAGCCAGGCGGGATGGAACAAAGGGGCTCCTCTTACTACAGATATAGAAAATCAACGTCTAGTCTCTACACATGCTAATGAGGGCTCATTCACCCCTCCACACAACGCGCATGTGCATACACACATACCCCCCCACATACATACATTAATTAAACATTTTAAAGTTTGGCCTGGATTGTGCAAACAATTAGAAGCTGTAATCAGGACAGTGCTTGTGAAGACCCCAGAGCCTCCAAAGATACACAGGGAGAGGAAAGACCATCCCAAACCACTCCTGCTTTCAGACCCAACAGCCAGCTTAGTCCTCCATCCAAGGAAAGCCAACGTTTATGGAGCATTTAGTCTGCGCTGAACATTTGCACTGTGGTGCCCCCCCCCCGGAAACCCTGCAGTCATTCCTGGCTCTACTCACTGACCTTGAGTTAAAGGTAAGACGACGAAGGAGAAAGGAGTAAAGCCAGTTCACCGGGAAGCAGTGTGAAGAATCAGAGTGGCAAGAGAGGCCCGTAGAAAGGAAAGGCGTATCCAGTGGGTGCCACTTCTGCCAGGCTCCAGACAAGCTATGGGACAAGTAATTTTCATACTGTGCACCCTGGCTCATGACAGCTGCACCGTTCAAGTTGCTCAGGTCACACACTAGGAACGCTCTCATATCCCACATACACACCATCAAGAGACCATGTTGATGTCTAACTAGAATCCAAACACTTTCTCCCTCAGCTGTGGTTGGTTTGGTCCAGCCCATTCACACCTTTCTCCTGGATTCTACTTGTGACTTAGGAAGAGATCCTGTCTCCATCCTGCCGCTTACGTACCATCCCCTTTAATGCAGCCTAAAACCACTATACAACATCCTTTACTGATTCCCATGCCAATACTCACAGTTCTTAATTTGCCAGCTTAATCCCACCCCTCCAGTCCTTCAAACTCCCCTTCTTTCCCCCTTCTCACTGTTCATGTTCCTCTGGCCACATATTCTCCTGATCCTCACCTCACCCACCATGCTCCTGCCTCAGGACCTGCACTCACTCTGGTTCATCCTGGGTCTGGTACTTACATCTTCTCCAGGAACAGCCCCACGTAACTTGCTTCTCTTCAGATGGTTTGCCCATGAAGGTTATACTTCAACTCTTCCCAGTTTACAAGTGGAACCCCCACCACACCCTGCGGCACTCCCCTTCGACTTAATCCACGAGTTTCCTTCACATGGCATTCTCATTTTCCAGCATCGTGTGTGCCTTCCTACTCCGTGTGCTTATGGCCTCTTTCCTTGAGAGGATGAAGTCCGTGAGACAGGACATCCTTGCCTTATTGGCTAACTCTTACAGCTCAGATAAGAGCTGGACAGGACGTGGTGGTGCATGTCGGGTGGTAGGAGACGGGCATTTAGTTGGTGATGTAAATAAGTGGGAAAGGCAACAACTGGACTTAGGTTTTCCTGAAGGTGATTCTTACTTTTGGCTGCCCGAGGTGAGTGGAACAGGAGAATGGCTGAAGTCTTGGTGGGTAACAGCCTTCATGCGGGATTTTACCCCTGTCCTGACGTCACATGAATGGCAGCTGCAAGTGAGCTTTTATTGTTCGGCTTTATCGCTGTGGGTTCTTTTATATTGAACAATAAAACACCTAGATGCAAAGACATCCTGCTTGTGAGTGTATGTGTATGAGAGAGGGAGAGAGAGGGGAGAGAGAGAGAATAAATGCATGCTGTCGTGAATATTAGAGGGTGCTTTGGCATGCACACGAGTATGTGTGTACCTGGGTGGGGGGAGAATGTGTGTGTAGAGGTATTGGCCTTCATCCTAGAGCCTTACCTCACTCAATAGACATTTAACAAAAATAGCCTTGTTGAATAGGAACTAATTATTTGGCAACAGAGGGAGAGCCTGGGAGATGGATGGTGCAGGGCACTCCTGACAGGATAAAACGCTGCTCCGCTCGGACGTCTTTAAGATGGAGCAGCCAATAAGAGAAGCCTGGAGAAATGTTGTTTCTTTCGATGTCATTAAATCTGGGAGAGAAGGCTGATTTTGCAGGAAAGGACCACCTTGACTCCCCTATGGTTGCTTCCCAGAGCCTAGGACCTAGGATCAGCTTAGCTGTTTCTCTACATTCAAGGCTCCTCTGGTCTGTAGAGAACTTTTCCTAATTTTGAGAGACTGCCTGTGCTGCAAGCACATTTTAGAAGGATGATTTTCCTGGGAAGAGAGAGTGGGGAGTCTGCCACCTGGTCAAGGTACTCAGGGTCATTGCTTAATTTCATGCTTACTGTTAAGGTTTGGACATAAAAGGCTCTTTTTAGTGACTTGATTCCCCTTTGGGGAAATAATTGGATCACAAAGGCTCTGTCTATCAGTGGATTAGCCAATTGACAGTGATAATTTGATGGCATTATTGAGAGGTAGTGGAAACCAGGGGGTAGGGGCAAGTTGGAGGAAGTAGCTCACTGTGAGCACACCCTGTAAGTGTGTGTCCTGCCCATGACCCTTCTCCCCTGTTTCCTTCTGCTTCCATAAGAGGAGCAGCTTTGATTCACCGTCCCTCTGTTGGGATGTCTGCCTCACCAGAGGCCCAGAAACAGTGGAGTCAGGTGACTGAGGCCTGAAATCTCAGTGTGCTGGCTGGTTTTATGTCAAACTGACACAAGCTAGAGTCATCAGAGAGGAGGGAGCCTCAGTTGAGAAAATGCTTCCATAAATTGGGCTGAAGGCAAGCATTTTCTTAATTAGTGTGTGATGTGCAGGGGCTGCCCTTGTGTATGGGGTCACCCCTACCATGATGGTCCTGGGTTCTGTAAGAAAGCAGGCCGAGCAAGCCATGAGGAGCAAACCAGCAAACAGCACCCTCCATGGCCTCTGCATCTGCTCCTGCCTCCAGGCTCCTGCCCTTTTTGACTTCCTGTCCTGAGTTCCTACAATGATAACTATGATGTAGAAGTGTAAGTCAAATAAATCCTTTCCTCCCCAAGTTGCTTTGGTTATAGTGTTTCATCACAGCAATAGATACCCTAACTAAGATGCTCAGATCCTTCTTCCTCTAGGAGGATTTTCTCAGTTATTTTATCATGGCGACAAAATGATACCAAATTCCTGCTGAATGAAAAAGCTCCAGGGAAAGGCTGGGTGAGGCAGGATCTGCTAAGCACAGGGGCTCTACTGCTGCTCTCTTCAGGAGCGGACCTCCCACCACCACTTAGTGCCAGTGATGTGTTTAATGAGCAGGCAACCAAGCACTCAGCGGACATGGTAAGGAGTTTCTTCCAAATGACACTCCTCATGACAAGGGATGATGCTGTTCATAAACTGCCAGTGCATGAGAAGCTAAGTTTGATGGGTTCAGAACCCCACTGATTACTTCCTCCAAGCTTTCAAACTTACTAGATTGAATAGAATGGGGGGGGGGACAGGCAAACAGAGAGAAGGGGAGAGAGGGGGAGAGACAGAGAAATGTGATCATCTAAGAAATTCATTTTCTTATAAAGTAATTGCATGGCAATGATGTTTTGCTACCTCTGCAGCAACATCAAGCCCCCTGACTGACCCCCTTCCCTACATCTCCCTCCCTCTACACTTCCATTTTCCCCACCACCCCATCCCTATACTTGTCTTTCCTTCCTCACTTGGTGTTGGGAAAGCACGGGGGTCCATTGACTCGTTAGCTGGTTTTGGTGCCCACGTTTGTCAAGTCCTGTTGACTGATGGCAGGACTTAAACCTCATATCCTGTCATAAAGCATGTAAGATGCCTTTCTGGTCTTCAAACTTCAAACTAATAGTTCTCCAGGCAGCAATGACTTGGACATCCTTCCATCTATTTTCATGATGCAGTGCGCTCCCAACCCCCCTGGTGGGTAGGCTAAAGTAAACATCCCAAGGCCTTACCCCAAGAATCTTTAATTTAGGAGATCTGCAACAGAGTCTACAAGTTTGTATTTCTCACTAGGTCCCAGGTCATGCTGCAGCTGCTGACTCTAGCATCTTCCTCTGAGCCAATCTACTCTATGGTTTCTTCTTTGGTTGTTCCTTGAAGTCAATGCTGATCTAGCACAGCTGGACTTACCAAAATCAATGATGCTGTGCCCTTGCAGCTGCAGGGGAATGAGTTGAGCTGAGCGGGGCCAGAACAGGAAGGTGGAGGGTAGAGAGAGGTGTGAATGTGATGCACTGTCCTTACGATCCCATAAAAACAACTTTTCTAAATCCACAGGGTCCAAAGAGAACCCACATCAGCCAGGAATCCTTCAGTGCCACGTGAGAAAAAGGCAGTTGTGAAAGCAAAGGTCACAGCCCTAAGAATGAGGTTAGTATCCCCAAAGAGTACCCTTCTGCCTTCACTTCCCCCAGATGCTCCCAAGACTCTCCGAATACAGCTCTCGCCTCTATTTTCTGACTGTGTGCTTTCTTATCAAGCAGAGTCTTAGATGCTGGTCATCAGGTGAACAAGAACCACAGTCCTTTAGGAAGGTGACTGTCACAGCTGCTCTAGATACACACGCTGTGGGGGTCATCTCCACAATCAAGAACAGAGACAAGGAGTGGTCCAGTGCCCAGTGGGTTAGCTAGAAAGACCAGTACTGCTGGGATAAACGCCCCTTGGATTTTCAGTTTTACATTACCCAGATCCAATTCCACTCAGCTAAGGAAATGCTGCTCGAATAATTTACCTCGGGACCTCTCACTAATATTTACCTCCTTTGCCATTGCTAGATGTAAAATGTCACAGCTGGGTTTCAGGGCAGAACCTGCTACTTTAAGAGGAGAATTTGCTAGAGAGGGTGTCATAGGTAAGGAAAATAGTGGCTGCCATTTCCCTCGGGCCTCAAGAACTTAAAAAGTAAGTTTTTCTCTGAGACTCTGAAAGTTATAATGCTTTTTGTAAATGCTATTTTAGTCCTGTATAGTTTTCAATTAGTTCTTCATGTAAACAAGCAGATGTACAAAAGCTATGAAGCAGAACAAAGCTAAGGATGGCAGCATACAGCAGCTGCCTCCAGCCTCAGTGTCCCCAGTCCAAACAGCGACATTTACAGGCAGGGCCTGAAAAAGAAAATTAGTTGATTTTTTTTTTCTAAAATTAGAAAAAAAAATTCTTTCTTTCTGAGTCAGCATACAAACACAAGAACTCTTCTTAAGGATTCGGGTTTCTTGGAGGGCTGTGCTGGAGGTAAGACATAGATTGGAACTTTAAACCTCTTTCCAGGAAGGTAGAATGATTGCAAACTATGCTGGCTTGCTGAACTGTATCCTGGGTAAACCATCACTGCTCATGGAATCGCGCCTTCTTGCTGAAGACCTGGGCTTGCACAAGTCAACCATCACTGTTTGTGTGTTCTGAGAATGGAGGGAGGGAGGCCTGGAGGCAAAGTTTAGGCACCAGTCAGCAGAACTTATCTAAATGGGATGGGGCATAGAGAATGGAAGCGAACTCTCTAGATTGGGATTTAAGACTGCAAAGCCTCCCCAACATGTATTCTCTCCATCCCTCCATCCCTCCATCCCTCTATCCCTCCCTCCCTCCAGGTGTGTCAGAGTTCTACAGATGGAGGAAGATGGCCATCAGAGGGACTCCAAAAGGTATAAAATTATATCCATCTTCACCCAGAACAAATGGAGCATTCCTATCAAAGTTCGTAAGGCCCCAATTCGATGTTTCCTTCATTTCTGCACCATTTTACATTTACATAATATGTGCAAATTAATATATTGTAGCACTTTTTAAATGTTGACATCTTAGAACACATTAATTTGGAAAACAACCTACAAGTTTTTGGTTCTATATAAAGGTAATTTTACCTAACAATGAAGTATCAATTAACAAAAAAAAAAGACTTCACAAAGGATTCATGAATGAAAAACAGTCCAAGAAGGGTCACGATGATTCCAGCTTGGATCACAGACTCTCTTTCCTCTTATCTACTCATCAGACAGGACTGTAAAACAATATAGCTGTCCAGCCCATGCCATGTCATGGCCACATTACACAGAACTAAGACTGATAACCCTACCTAATTACAGAATCAGGGGATGAGGAAGAGACTGTATTCTCAGGAAGAGAAGGAAAAAGACTCCAAGAGTAGTCGTTATGGGAGTCCAGGAAAATATAAACACAGTCCCAGTCATCCAGTAACTGTAATTATTAGTTATTAATATCAACATTCATTTTGCATTGACTCTGTCCCACCTGTGTGAGGTCATTTAGAGATGAAAGGTACAACATGCCAATCGTGCAGAGTTCAAGTCACTGCTGGATAGACAGATGTGGAAATAAATTGGGTACCATGGGATGAGTGCTACTTAGGTTGAATATCAACTTATCCACAATACTTGGAGCCAGAAATGTTTAGATTTGGGCTTCTTGAATATTTGCATTTATATAATGAGTTGTCTTGGGGATGGGGACCAAGTCTAAGTATAAAATTTGCTTAGTTTTTCATATATAACTTATACATATACCCTGAAGGTAATTTAATATAATACTTTTAGTTAGGGTATCTGAATTTTGATTGATTACAACCTGTCACACAAAGCCACATGGAATTTCCCACTTGTGCCCATCATGTCAGTGGCCAAATATTTCTGATTTTGAAGCATTTCAGAATTTGGATTTTGGGGTTTAGGAACACTCACCTAACTCTTAGAAGACTTTGAAAAACACTGTGGGAAGAGAGAGAAAAAGAAGAGGGTGAAGGCTTTTGGAAAGGCTTTCCAGGGAAAGAGAGTTTGGCAGAGGCCTTGAAGGGGTATAGGGGATTTCTAGGAGAACAAGAGAGAGTTCCAGAGAAGCTTTCTAACTTAATTCGCTATTGAGTTTGGGGTGCAGAGGTTTAGCAAAAGTTACTGAGTTGGAGAGTAGCAGGTGATGGTCTGAATGTGGGCTAGAACAGAAGTGGTCAAAAAGCAACAGACAGAATCATGGATCAAGCGGAACAAAAGAGTGTCCGCCCCACTGCGTGTTACAATGCAGTCTGGATGAAATGTCAGGTATCACATGGGTATGTATCCCCTTTCCAGACAAGAGCTTGTCAGAGGAAGGCAGACAAAGCACCATGTCTTTGTGATGGCTCACAGGAGAGAGCACTTTCTCCTCTAAGCCTCAACATGACAGTCCAAGGGCAGATGAAATGCTGACTAGCATCCAAAGGAGGAAGAAAGCTGCCAATCATGCTGATGCACACCTTTGATCTCAGTACTCGAGAGGCAGAGGCAGATGGATCTCTGTGAGTTCCAGGCCAGACTGGTCTACACAGCAAATTCTGAGCCAACAGGACTACATAGTGAGACCCAATCTCAAATAAATAGGAAAATATTTAAAATAATAATAAAATAAAGATAAAAATAAAGAGAAAGAAAGTCAAAGGAACAGTAAACCAAAATGTAAAATGACTTGCCATTCTGTAATAGAGTCAAATTTCAAATTTCATCAAGACAGAAAATTCAGAGACTATGCTTTTCACCTCATGTGGAAGAACTATCCGAGGATTTTGCCAACCTCTCATGCAGGTATTTTAAGCAATATATCTTTTCCAGGCTATTGTTACAGTATTAATGGCTTTGGTTTTCTGTTTATTTGTTTTTGTTTTGTTTTATAGACAAACTTTTCAGGCATGAATCCAGACTCTGGGCTGTGTGGCCTTGTCAAAGTTATCTTACCTCTGTGAAGCACAATTTGGGGTTCTGGGAAATGATGGTTACAGGAGACAATATACACAAAGGCCCCCACACAGCACTCAAACACAGCAGGCCCAAACGCCAGCTCTCCCTAGTGCTTTGCATTATCCAGTCACATCTTGTCCTCCATCCTGTGAGCAGCTCACAGTAGATCTGATCCCTGAAAGGACAGACCTGTCCCATCATTTTAGGATGTGGCTGCTCTTTGGTCTAAGATTGCCTTTGTAATTGTGGTGCCACAGTGTAGGTCATGTGCTGTTAACCACAGATGTGGTAGCACATGTGTGACACAGCTATGTCATGTTCGGAGGACAGCATATCGCACCACCTTCCAGCTCTTCTAGTCTCTTCTCTACCCCTTTTCTGAGATTTCCCTAGAGCCCAGTGGAGAGGAGTATACTGACGTCTCGCCTATGCCTGAGCCATCATGGTCGCACTTGAACAGTAATGAGACTCTGAATTAAGTGGGGAGGGTCCAGAGGTCTCTTCCCTAGCTGAGGAGCCACCAGCAATTGATAGCCATTAGGGGAGGGACAGTCACTTTCTTTAGGGATACGGTTATGGGTAAGTTCCTCATGCACCAGTGGATGGTCCCCCACACATGCACCTAGGGACAGCAGGCACTAACTGGACCGACTCTGCAGCTTAAAAAGTAATTGATAAACAAGGAGGAAATGAAGTTGAGAGGTAGAGGGCGTGGGGTCAGAGTTCCTAGAGGGAGCTGGGAGTGGAGGTAGGTGGTAGAATCAGTCAAGATACATTTTATACATTTATGGAGGTTAACAACAATAGCAACTGATGTGGGATGTCCTTCTGGATATGTGTTGCTTTTATTGGATGATGAATAAAGCTGTTTTGGCCAATGGTTTGGCAGAGTAAAGCCAGGCAGAAAATTCGAACAGAGATATATAGAGAGAGTAGGCAGAGTCAAGCAGAGGCTAGCCAAGGAATCAAGACATGTAGAAAATGAGTTAATGCCATGGCCACATGGTAATACTAATGAAAATGGGCTAATTTAAGATGTAAGAGCTAGCAAGAAATACGCCTGAGCTATTAGCCAAAATGTGTTGCAATTAATATAGTTTCTGTGTGATTATTCGGGTCTGGGCAGCTGGGAAACAAAAGCACAGTCTCTGTCTACAAACTACAACAGCAACAACAATAATAATGATAAATATATTGCTTCTGTATAGTCAGTTTCCTTTGCAGGTTTCTGTCAAATAGACAGCGACAACATTAGCACAACACATCTTGTAAGGCTGGAAAAGCATGTTTGATTCTAGACCACATCTTTGCCTAATACAGGAAGGCAAAGGAGACCTAGTGATTCTGGTAAGTTTCAGAGTCTTCAATCTCAACTCTGGCTGTACTTGGGGGCCTTAAACCTGCAGTTCCAGGGGCACTGCCAGTAGAGTGCTTGCCTCGCATGTGTGAATACCTGGTTTAGATTCTCAGAGCAATTGTAGACACGCAGACATGATGGCAGACGCTTGCATTTTCAGCAAGGGTAGCCACCCAATCTAGCTTACTTGGCAAAGTGACAGGTCAATAAGAGAACCTGTCTCAAACAAACTGTGGAAGGTGCCTAAGGAATGACATCTGAAGTTGTCCTCTGACCTCCACATGCACACACACAAACATGCATGCACGCCCCTGTCCATTCACACGTACCAAGAAAGAAAAGGCAGAATCAGACAGCCAATATGTTAGACAATTGAATGGGGAAAGGGAGTTTCACTAGCTAATAACTACAGCATGTGCAGAGAGTGCTTAGGAGGAAGCCTTCTTGACCTTGAGTTGGTCAAAGCATAATACATAAACTGGGGGGGGAAGTCAGTGTTTTTTTTTATTCCATCAAAATTTTATAAATGTATATCTGCAGAATACCCACAAGAAAATAAAGAGGTCAGTCGCAGCGTGAAAGACAATGTTCACAAGTCATGTGACAGACTTGGAAAAATAATGATGGCTGTAGGAAACAATACTCACAATCTCACTTGTATAAGAATATGTAAATAGCTTTTACACCACAAGTAACCACAAAATACAATGGAAAGGAGAAAGAAGATTTGAAAAGGCATTGCACAAAAGAAGGTAAAAATTGGTTACTATGCACTTGAAAAGATTTCAATATCAGTCATTGAGAAATATAAATTAATACTACAATGCCATATCACTCCAGAGTGGCTAAAGTCCTTAAAACTGACAAATAAAAGTGTTGACAAGGATGTGGAGAAAATAGAATGTTAAAATGAAAAATTGTTGGTGTAAAAGGTACACATTAGAAAACAATTAGAAAAAAATTATAAAATATTGCATGAATCTGAAGTTTTCCCCTAGCACTATATTCTGAAAAAATGCAAACATTTCTACACAAGGCTGCATGCACTGGTGCTGCCTGCAGGATTGTCCATAATATCCAGAAACTCAAAGGAACCCAAATACTCATCAACAAAATATGGTATGCCCAGGCAGTAGATTATTGCTCACCAAAAAATAGAAACACGTTGTAGCATTAACACATCTCTAGGACAGTGTGAGAAGGGAAAGAAACCAGGCTGCCTGTGATACGATTACATCTGTATAAATATCTACTATAGACAATTGACGAAGATAGAAATAGATGAGGGACACACAGGGGCCAGAGCTGGGAGCAAAGATTGAGTGAAACTTGCCAAGAGGGAATTTTCTGTGATGATAGATATGTCCAAAAACGAATATGTCAGTTACTCTTGTGGAGCTGTGATCAAAACATGCAAGCAAACGACTTCTGGGAGGAAGGGTTCATTCTGCCTCACAGGCGTGGATGGTGGAGTTCACGCTGCTTTTCCTCACGTACTCGTGTAGGACACTGTGAGAGAGGGAGCACAAGACAGAAGAGCTTCCTCCCCTTAGCACAGACAGGAAGTGGTGAGAGAAGAGGATGCGGAACAGTCATAACCGCTATAGATAGATCTACCCCTTATAACTTTACTGATTACATCTTGGCCTCACCTCCTTAAGTCTGTATTACCTACTAAAACAGCCCTACCAGATGGAGACTATAGTGGTTTGAACAGGAATGGCCCCCATAGAATCGTGTGTTTGAATGCTTAGCCTATAGCAAGTGGCACTATTGGGAGGTATGGCCTTTTTTGGAGTAGGTGTGGCCTTAGAGGAAATGTGTCACTAAGGGGCGGGTTTTGAGGTCTCATATATGCTCAAGCTACCCCCAGTATAGCACACAGTCTCTCCTTTTGCTGCCTGAAGATCAAGATGTAAAACTCTCAACTCCTTCTCCAGCACCATGTCAGCCTGCATACCACCGTACTTCCTGCCATGATGATAATGAGCTAAACCTCTGAAACTGTAAGCCAGACCCAATGAAATGTTTTCCTTTATAAGAGTTGCCATGGTCATTGTGTCTCTTCACAGCAATAGAAAACCCTAACTAAAACAGGGACCAATTAGTTAACACATGAACCTATTGAGGAATATTTCAGAATAAATAATAACAACACATTTGAGGTAATGGCTGCACAATTTTTACCTTATATATTTTAGCTAAGTTCATTTACAAGTATAAATGATGAGTTTTATACTACATCCCTCTAGAACCATGGCATCTCATTTTTTGGGTAGGGGATTACCCAAAAGAATCAAATGCAGTATATTAGATAATCAAGTGGCACCAAAGAGAATCACTAAGTAGATTTGGATTACAACTCCAAACTCACCAGCAATGTGACTTGGAGAATGATGTTTAGTCTTTCCAAACATTATTTCCTTTTTTAAAAAAATAAATATTATCTACCTCTTCAACTTGTATTGGGTCTAAAATAAGATATGAATCTAGACAATTCTGAGCATTGTCAATTGTCATTCCTTATAGATTCCCGGGACTAGCAAAGTCTAGAATAGGCATGAGATTATATTTGAGGATATAATTCCAAGACCTGGAAGTTATGTTTATTGAGAGACTCTGAGTGCCAGATTTTTCTATACCAGGGAGCAGTGCAAGTCTAATTATGTAAGATTAATCAATTCCAGGTTGGGACAATGTGATTATCTTCCAAAGGACATTACAGTGAGAACAGTTTTTCTACCCTAGCAGGTAGTCATCCATTTAGAAGTGTCCCTTGAATTAAGAACACCCACATGTTGGGCTGACGAGATGGCTTAGCAGGTAAAAGTGTTTTTATCACGCCTGAAGTCTGATTCTCAGGACCCACCTGGGAGAAAGGGAGACTGACCCTCACGTGTTATTCTCTGACCTCCACACACATCATGTGCTCTGACATAGCCACACTCTCTCCAAATAAATAATTGCAATTAAAATTCAAAAACTTGGGATTAATTTGCAACTGTAAATGGGCTCATAGAGTTGAGGTCTGGAAACTTCAACACCTTTACTCATCTTCTCTCAGCTGCTGTAAGGAAGTTCAAAACATTAAAAATAAAATAGTTAGCATTCATTTGGCTGCAAACAACAAGAATTCCCAGTGTTCAATGTCTTAAATGGGGACTTGTTTCTCTTTTGAAAATAATATGTATGCAAGCATTCCAGTTTGCTCTGAAAGCCAGTGCTGTTTGCAGGTCTTATACTCTTGAAATGTCATTTGTCCACGGCATAACAGCTTTCTTCACAGTCAGAAATCAGCTGCCAGAGCTGCAAGCAACTGATCCTTTCATGACTGCATCCAGAACATAAGGATGGAGGGCAGCTATAAGAAAGGATGGTTTTCTTACATGTGTCTTTCTTACTGGAAAGGAATGAAAACTCTGAGCAACAAGTATCAAGAAGCCATTTTTCTGTATTGCCTTAACTGAACTCAGGTCGAGATCCACCCTGCCAACAAGGAAAAGGAGAGCACACGGATAGGAAAGAATCTAAGTCATCTGCTGTATTACTTATCTTCATAGTTTTGATAACTAGCCCTACATGGTAGGTAGCGTTCTTAATTACAGACGACAGAGAATTTCCAGGCTAATATAACCAGAAACTGGCTGTAGTCCATGATTTTGTATAATTAATTGAGAGTTGTTAGGTTATCTACATGAGGTTAAGTTTCCAGAAACAGCATCTGAAACCATGCTTGAAAGAGTTGTAATAGTGTCGACAAGATAGCTCAGGATCTAAAGAAACTAGTCACCAAGCCTACCTACTTGTATTTGATCCCAGGAACCCAAATGATGGACAGAGAAAACTAAGTCCCACAAGTTGTTCTCACGTGCGTGCACACACACACACACACGTCATTAAAATTTGTTTTAAAAATGAAAATCAGCAAAATGAAGATTCAACTTCTATTTGTCACCACACACCACAGCTACATGGCATCTCTCTCATATGAACACTTTTATCTTTTAAAGATTCATCTTATGTGTATGTGTATTTGGCCTAGATGGATGGATGGATGCCGCGTGCGTGTGGTGCCCATGGAAATCAGACAAGGGCATCACATCCCCTGGCTAGTTGATAGCTGCCATGTTAGTGCTAGAAACCGAATCTGGGTCATCTCCCAAAGCAACAAGTGCTCTTAATGGCTGAGCCATCTCTTTAGTCACTCTCTTAAGGAGAGACACAGCATGGGCCTCCTGGCTGTAGGGTCACTTGTTCTCTGGGTCAAGTCCTCTGTGAATACTTATGTTTGCTGGAGTTCACATGATTTTTTTTCATGGTTGCAAGGGAGTCTGGAAAGGTGAGTTAATGATATATCTTGCTCTGTGTGTGTGTGTGTGTGTGTGCATGCGTGCACTGCAGTGTGTATATGGAAGAAAAACCTCAGGTGAGGGTCTTCTCCTTCCTGCTTGTCTGAGACCCCTTCTTGCATGCCAGCCTAACTGTGTACAAGCTTCCAACTCTTCTGGCATCCTTCAGAGAGGTACACTGGGGTTCCAGATGCACATGCTACTGTGTTCCATTTTCTTAGCACTTATGTGGGTTCTGAGGATCCAGACTCAGTTGTCAGGCTTGTAGGGCAAACACTACCCACGGAGCCATCCTCCAGGCTCTGTTTTGCCACTTCTGGGGGAAGGAAGTCTTTGTTGACAATAAAATCTCATCAAGTGGAAAATTCCCAGCAGACGTTTAGAATAACAACATCCCACAATATTAAGTATCTCATTTAATTCTCACAGTCTGCTGCAAGCTGTCCTCATTATGTGGCGAAAGAAAACTGAAGGTCATGGATACTTTTTCTTGTCCAACAATCTAAACTCCACAGAAATACTCAAAGTAGTGATCAAAGACAGATGTCTGGGCACGCTCATTGTTCATAGCTACAGCAAAGCAGCTGAAAACAAGATTTCTATCATTGTGTGTTTTAAAAAGACATTGTCATCTATTTAAAACAGAACAGTTTATACAGTTTCGATAATAAGGTGGATTTACATGTGCATGGGACAAGATGATACATTTTGATAGAGAAATTAGACATAATTTCCAAAACAGTATGAACAGTGTAAGCCCATAACAAGAAATCCCAGGTTTACATGCATGTAGCTGTACAGGTCCTATATAGATACAGTTGGTCCTTCTTATCAATTGGTTCCATTTCCATGGATTCAACACTTTAGTTTGAAAATATTTGGGGAAAAATTACAAATATATTAAACATGGATAGACTTTTTGGTCAGTATTCTCCAAGCAATGCAGTGTGGTAACTATTTAGGGTTTACATTGTATTAGGTGTCATAAGTCATCCAGGAATGATTTGAAGTACCCTCAAAGATGATGTAGGACAGATGTAGACTCTGTACTATTTAAACAGCTGCAAATTTTGCTTTCTGCATAGGATCTAGAGTCTTTTCCCTGTGGGACTGAGATGACCATAAGCTTTTTCTATAAACAGAAACCTATACCCTGACACCTTCGCACACCATGTGACTTAAGTAGTTAACAGTGGGTGTCTTCTGGAGATGAGAATAAGAACCTGCTTTCCTATTGCATATATTTCAAAATTTTTGTTTTTTTACAGTAAATATGGATGTTGTTATAAATAGCAAAGCATTCAGTAAATGAGGTGGCCATTGAGCCAAACAGATCGTCCGTGAATCATTCATAATCCATCCATGTAAACCATTCATAAGCCATCCATTGAGGTGATAGTTAGTAGTCTTCTAGAGGAAGGGATGAGTGTGAGTGCTTGTCTGTGCCCACATAGAACCATTAAGGCCACATTTTACCTCTAGAAAATAGAAATTTGAAATAAAAATTGTAATCAGTGGGAGGGGGAAATGTAGGGAGCTCATCAAGTCTGGGCCAGTAAAACTAGCGACAGAAGGGTCGCCTTCAAGGCAGCGCAAGAGGGCTCACAGAATATGAAGTGAGTTGCAGGCATATGAGAGTCAGGAACGAGCACTTGGTCTCAGGTGAGAGGACCCTTTGCAGGCTGGAAACAGTCAAGAGTGAGTGAAATCAGCATCGTGGACCAATCAGAGCAGACATGCTGAGGATCAGACAGCCTGAAGGCTGACAAGAGAAAGTTTCTGAGGCAAAATAGGCCAGGCTACAGGGAGGACCAAACTGTAGTCTCAGGCACCACTGCTTGTTTGGATAGGCACTTGCAAGAGGTATTGTGAAATGCTTTTGTAAAAAATAGCTTTGTTTGTTTGTTTTGTTTTGTTTTTTTTTAACAAGGATAATTGCTGATGAGAACTCCAGCTTTGGGAATCCACTGTTCTGTGGCCCCGAAGGGGTACTAAACACAGGAAGACTGAATGAAAGGCAGTGTAGCTGAGTGGACTTGGCCTTGATGCTTCAGATTGCACCTAGTTGACCCTGGATGATTCCAGAGGGGATTTCTAAAAGACTGGCTTGGTTGTGGGGGGCAGGGGGAGACTTCTCACTGGGAGAAATGACTTCATCATTGATGGAATCATCCAACCCAAGGATCCACTGTGATTTTTGGATAGCAGGGGTGGGGAGTTCTGCAGTGGAAACTGGGGTCGGGGAAAATCCATCACTTTCTAACTGAAAATCCCAGGTCTTTGCATAACAAAGACCTTTCTTTTTCCATAAGAAAAACAAAAAGCTCATGCATGCAATGCTGCAGACTCTGGTCTGTCTGGAAGTTCTGCTGCTGTGTTGGAATGGGTAACATCAAATAGGTGACATAGCTCATTAGCAAGACAGAATGCCTGGCTCACACTGCACACAGGAAGACAACTGGGGAAGGAGAACCGGCGGACGGGTTCACCACATTGTCATCTTTCCCTTTGTTTAACTTGATGCAGCCTGAGGTTGGCAGGTCGCTCCACACTTTCTGCCTCTGCTGCATGTCTGGTGTCTGTCAGAGCTACTCTCATGAATAACGGCTGAAGGGTCGCGACCACAGAGACAGAATTCTGGAAAGACCGGTTGAGCCAATTAAGGAGGTATGTCTCTACTGGAGTGACCCTCCAACAGCCACGTAAATTTGTGGCTGTCCCCTTGGTCAGACCCAAGGCTAAAGACACCACTTTGATGAGAGCTTGCAAAACATCGCATATCCCACATATGTTGTTGTTGTTTAATCCCATTTTGTTTGGCTTTGCTTTCTAATATCAAAGCGACTCTAAGCCACTAGACATAGCTTCTCCAAAGACGTCAGATGGATGGGTTCCAGATGTGCTATTTGTAGTCTGCACAAAACATCACAGTGGTGGAGCAAAGATGTCACCAATCCCCGGAGGCATTATAGCATAACACCAGATCAGAGGCCTGCAGCCTGGGATTGAATCCTCACGCTGCCACTTGAGCAAGCTATTGAATTCCTGCTGCTACAGCTGCAAGCTGAGGTCCTCTTCGGGCCTCCTCAAGAGCTTGAACATATATGGCAGGCAATCACAGAGAGACAGACAGACAAAAAGACATACACACACAAATACAAATACATCTTTAAAAAAAAAGAAAATTAAATAAAAAACTGCCTGAAAAATGGAATCTCTGGGGACAAGGCATAGTCAGAAGAAGAAACAAAAAACCCACTGTTTATACAACACGGAGTAACTTAGGGTACAACACAGCCTGATGGTCATGTCTCTGTAGACAGAAGAAACTGTCATGGATATAGGGTTCCCAAGGACAGCAGGGTTCAAAGAGCTCTCTTCTGTGATAACCCCAGAAGGCCTTTTCTCCCACCGAAGCCCTTGGTCTTCCTTATGCTCTTGCCCTTCTCTCTCCCTTTCCCCTCTCTTCCCATCCCCTTCTTTCTCATTTGGTTGATACAGGTTTCAAGGGCTCCTTCATCTTGGGTCCAAGTGCCTCCTCTGCTTTCTACTGCATGAAACTTCAGGTGATGCTGAGAAACAAAACAGTACAGAAAGATGGTTCCCGCCTGCCTCTGACCCAAACTTTTAACCATAAAGGCAGAAGGCGGCCAACCACTCTGACGTGTTTTACTTCCCAGGGGAGAAAAGTAGAAAAGGATTCATTGAGAACTAGATGACAGCGCTGAGGAAAAGTTAAAAAGGTCGGCCACTCTGTGACTTTGCATCTCCACACTCCTTCGCCATAATCAGCTCTGAGAACACATGGACCTTTAATGCTACAATCTCTCTCTACAAATGGTGCTCTTCTGGGCAGTTATGTATGACAGTTAGGTATGGCCAGCTGTGTATGACAGTTATATATGGCCAACTGTGTATGACAGTTATGTATGGCTTTAATTTCTGGATTATTTATCTGCCCACTGTCCTTCTTCAGCGGAAATAAGACCAGTCCTTTCTAAAATTCCCCCATCTCATCCTTTTCTCCTTCTTTCTCCCTCCTCCTCTTCTCCCTTCTGGTCTATCTGCAGTGGATATTTACCATGTAGGACTACATAAACTCTAAACATGAATCTATTTCAAAGGAATATATCCCACCACAGCCCTTGCTGCCCTCAGGGGAGTGGGGGGCTCGCTTGAGTCGTGGGCAGGGGAGAGTGATGACTCAGCCTCAGGCAAGCAGGCCAAACCACAGAACCAGCTGTGCCATCCTGGACTTCTCTACTTGGGCTCTTGCAGTGCCAACAGCCTAACTTTTTGGGGGATATGGCCCAATATGAGTCCTGTTCTCCACCCTTCCCAATAATCGTGTGAGCTAAGCTAATAGCTTTCCCATAAATTCTTTTTAAATTAATTAAGTTGTGGTAAAGTTCATCAGAATTAGTTTCCATTGTTTCCAGGCATAAACTTTGAATTATATGTGATATCGTTCCATCCTCTCAACTATTTAAAAAAAACCTGTCTCTCCTCCCTCCCGTCCTCACTCCCTGCCCCCATCTCCACCCATTTTCCCAAACACACATCTGCAGCAACGAATAAGTGAGCAAACCATTGCCAAAGGGGAACTTTTGAAAACAAATGTATAAAATTCATGCTGCACTCTCCTATGCCTTTTGCTACAGATGGGTATCAAGCCTGCACTGAAACCCCTTATGAACCAGAGGGATAGCCAGAGCACACATTGTTCCATGACTCTGCACTCCGAGAAGAAACAAGCTAGTCCCCTAGGAAGGCACAGCTGGTGTTCATACCAAAGAAAATTTTCTTCCATGCATAGTGTGAAGAGGTAGATGCTGTTTATGCTGATAAAAATAACACATTTTCCTAAACACTTAGTGCAGCCCCCGTGACAAATACCACTCAGTGTGAATGTGCCACTTGCCAACTGCTACGCTCCATGGTGACCCAGCTAAAGCAAGGCTAGGTGGAGAAATGGACCTCAAGCATCCCTCAGATAAACATCATTTTCAGCTGGCTTTTTGAGGGTAATGGGGTGCATCAAATAGTAAGTCTCACAGATGTGGGATTCCCCTCTGTATGCTGTGAATACCACTGGTTAACAAAGAAACTGTCTTGGGTCTACACAGAGCAGAATAGAGATAGGTGGGGAAACTAAGCTGAATGCTGGGAGAAAGAAGGCAGAGTAAGGAGAAGCCATGGAGCTGCCACCAGAGACAGACATGCCAAAACCTTACCGGTAGGCCATGAGCCTCACAGTAAAATATAAAATACTGGAAATGGGTTAATTCTAGATGTAAGAGCTTGGGATTGGCCAAGCAGTGATTTAAATAATATGGTTTCTGTGTGATTATTTCGGAAGTTTGGGTGGCTGGGAAACGAACAAGCAGCCTCCTTATAACATCTCACAACTACCTGGTGTACAGTTACTTGATGTTTGAGGTTTTTCTGTTGTTGTTCTTAATTGCAAATTCATATGCTTCTACAGTTTTTGTGAGATAATAAGAACCAAAGGAGGTGGCAGGCTTGAAGGGGAGAAAACAACCTAGCTATTGGCAGAGGTGCGTCAACAGAATCTTGCATCTCTGGTCTATGAACTGTGCTGAACCCTTTTCTTGAAAAGTAAGTAAGACTGCCGGGTGGTGGTGGCACATGCCTTTAATCCCAGTACTCAGGAGGCAGAAGCAGGCAGCTCTCTGTGAGTTTGAAACCAGTCTGGAATATGGAACAAGTTCCAGGACAGGCTCCAAAGCTACACAGAGAAAC
This sequence comes from Ondatra zibethicus, assembly GCA_004026605.1. Lineage (NCBI taxonomy): Eukaryota > Metazoa > Chordata > Mammalia > Rodentia > Cricetidae > Ondatra > Ondatra zibethicus. The sequence continues at coordinate 385,917 of PVIU01000190.1, read as the reverse complement.
CCTGCCTCAAAAAAACAAAACAAAACAAATGTAAATACAACTATATTACTATGTTTGTAATTGTTTTATATGATCACAAAAGAACAGAAACAAATAATGTGTCCGTTGACCAGGCAATTAAAAATTGTGTTATATACTAAAGTACTATTCAGTTTTAACAAAGGAAAAAATTCTCACACAGTCTGTAATGGATGTACCTTGAGGACACTCTCATATAAAATAACCCAGTTGCAAGAAGACAAGTATTATGTGGCTTCCATGAGGATCACTGGCTAGTCATATTCCAATGCTGAGGAAGGAGAGAACCAATAAGTTCCCATTAGGGGAGATGGAAAGTTCTGGAGGTGGGTGATGGTGCTGCTTAAACAATGTCACTGCACTGTATACTTAGAAATAGTTAAAGTGGTCCATTACTTGATGTGTGTTTCATCAAATTAAAAAGTATGAAAAGGAGGAAATTAGGAACACTTCCTCCAAATGGATGAATAGCCCCAAAGTTGAACACTATAATGCCAACCTAAAATAATTTTAATTAGAAACCTGTAAAAGCAAGCACTGCCAAACACCCACCTTGGCCATAAAAAAATCCCAATAAATCTCCCAGCTTTTGAATGTCTAATTTTTAGCAATAAAATTTCCTGGTGAGCCTTCCAAGATAAACTGGTTCCAAAACACACATTTGGGTTAAATGAACTTATTGGCCTATTGCCTCAGGTTGTTCCTGACAGCCAGTTGGGGGACATTATCTGATTGAATCACAACACAAGCGAGCCTGCGTACAGTCCGTTTTGCAGATGAGCAAACCAAGACTCAGGATGACCAGAGAGCCTTTTGTTTGGAAAAGGCTGCATAGTAATGTGTAGTAGACTTTCTGTTGGAACCAGACTTCTGCAGTTCAGATGGGGTTCACAGAGGCAGTAGGAGACCCTACCCACCCCATGATTTTCTATTATATCTAGTGAATAGTTAAATCAAGCAAATGCCACCTGGCTTTGCCTCCACTGGATTTGGCAAGGTATATAACTCTAGTACAAAGTGCTAGACAGCCTTTGTATTTAACTGAAGGTATTGAACCCTGCCTCTGCTTGAACCCTATGACTTGTGCTGGTGATAAAGATGGACAGGGAGTGTGTGCCTTGCCTTCACCATTCCATTTCTCTTTATTCCCTCATTAGTAAGCATTATGGAAAATCTGCCATGAGTCAGAATGTCCTGAGAACTAGGAGTATTAAATAGTTCACAGAAAAAAAATTTGGTAACTTTAGCAAGAAAATCCCCCCGCTCCCGGAGCTTCTGACTTCTGTCCTCAAGCTTTTGAAAAGAACCTGAAGCATCCTTAGCAGCCCCCGCCCAACTGCCACTCAAGCAAGCCAGCTCTACTTTTTACCTTTTACCCCTCCAGCCCTTCTTAATTGCTCCTAATTATATACCTCCCTAACCGCCCCTTCAGTGTACGGCCTCCAGAAAATACCTTGTGTGTGTGTGTGTTCTCTCGGGCCACTTAGGATTTGCTCCAAGCAGTAGCAGCAGTGTTGAGGACCCTTGTCTTATCTTCCAAAGGGGCTCCATCCTCATTTGTGCTCTTGGCTGCATTTCATCTAAGCTGGGTTTTTCTGTCCAGGCTCCGGAACCTCACCAGGAGCCAGGTGCAGCCATTCCAGGGTTGGAAGAAAAGGGTCTCTCCTGTCTTTGTTCAGGGACCTTGGACCTTGGCAGCCTGAAGGAGGGCTTGCTGAGTGTGCAAAGAACCCAATGTATGGCACTTTCTCCTTTCTGGATTACTTCAGTGCAAGCTGTATTTTTACAAAGGCCAAGTGACATTTTTCAAAGCAGAAAATAAGCGCGCCCCCTGTATTCCTTCTATGGTAACTTAAGCACCTCTGGAATTTTTAAAAACAATTTCTTCTGCCCTATCAGCACAGTGTTTATCAACAAATGTCAGGTTTGCTTGTTGCTGACTCTTTTATTGATTTCTTTTGGGGTGTGGGAACTAGAGGCTTGCATAAAGAGGTGCACCCATGTCTTTCTATCCTGTCTTCATTAGGGTCTTCGTGTACTAGGTCTAGCCATCTCTTGTCTTCTGGAGAGTGTTTTTGCTGGATCAGATCTGGCAGAGGAAGGCCCGGATGTGCTCTGACCAGCTTTGTGACAGTATGGTGGGAAGACAGGAACTGAGGGCTCAAGCTATGTTTGCATTATGAGTGTTCTTGGGACTCTCCCATCTCCCTGTTCTGCACCCTCTGTACCATCTCTAAGCTCATCAGACCTTACTAGATAACATCATATCCTCACATTTTCTTAACTATTTTGCTCCTGTTGGGTTGTAGAGATTGGGTAGAATTTGGCGTGTGAGATGAAGAAAGCTCTAGTTGGTCTTTATTTAGCCTTGATCTCCCTCCAACAAACAGTTGCTCGAAGCCATCTATTTTGACTCAGCCAATTTCTTTTTATTGAGAATTAATAAAAAGTCCTTTGTGCTCTACCTGGATCTGTGACTTTCCCTTCCAACAGGGTACCTCCTGCATCTGGACCACTGCCCTTCCCCTTGTAAAGGATGCTCTCAAGCCTTTTCTGCTGTGGAAATCTGTCTTATTTACTTCTTCAATGTTAATCTTACACTACTCAATAGCAAAAACTCTTACCCAAGTTTCTCTAAAAGATCTTTACAATTTAGAGAGTAGATAGAAAGTTGAAACTGGGAGTAAATTCTTATGAGCATTTGACATTATTGGATATTAATCACATGAATCCAGAATTAGACTCTCTTTGGAGGAATGAGGTACCTGCTATAATTGCACCACTTTCCTTGGCTTGGAGGTTGCCATTTTGGATGGCAATGTGAGTTTCCTTTCTTCCTTTCTCCTGCTTATGTGAATGAGGAAATGCCAGAGACCTTCCCACCCCCTCAGTCAACCCAGTACTCCCTGCTCAGGTGCTTCTGCCAACTAATTAACACCTCCTTTCCAAGTTGTAAATTGGACGGCAGATGCGTACAAATGCAGAACCCAGTGGGGAGTCTCATGCTTTCTCCATACATATATTTCATAAAAGGCAGGAAGTGAAACCGAGTAGGCTGATGGGAAATACAATTTTGCCAAAATGGCCACCCCCATATTCTTAAATAAATTTATAGACTTTTAACACAAAATAAATTTCTCGTGTTTTTGCATACTTACCTGGATTCATTAAATATTATCTTTCCAACCTTCCAAAAATCAGGGCCTTGATTATTAAATCCACCCCCATGCTGGTTAACTTTGTTTGTTTGTTAGCTTTGTCAGCTTAACACAAGCTAAAATAATCTGGGAAGAGGGAACCTTAATTGGGAAAAAAAAAAAGTCTCCATCAGATCAGCCTGTAGACAAGCCTATAGGGCATTTTCTTGATTAATGATGGACGTGGGAGGTTGGCGGTGCCATGCCTGGGCAAGTGGTCCTGAAGACACAGGTTAGCTGAGTGTGAGCCTGAGAGTATGTCAGTAACCAGCCTTACTCAGTGGCTCTGCTTCAGTGCTTGCCTGCAGGTTCCTGCCTCGACTTCCTGCCCCAATTTTCCCCAGTGATGAACAGTAAGCTGTAAAACGAAATCAGCTCTTTCCTCCATAGGTTGTTTTTGGCCATAGTCTTCATTGCAGCAATAGGAAGTAAACTAGCAGAGCACCTCTGGTCTCAACCTACTCCAATCTTCCTTTCCTGTGACTTCCAGTGCTTGCCCAGACTGAATACGATTATATCACTCATAGGACTATGTCTGTGTTTCTCCAGAGGTCAGAGAACATAGTTTAATCAACTTGCTGGGAGTTCATGGTCTCCAAAGTCTGTTTCCTGCAAACATTTCTCTAAGATCCACCCATCTCGTTCACACCACTTAGACACTTCCCTATACTAATGACACCTCCTATATTCCAGATCTATTCCTGTCCCGTTCTGGTCCCAGAAGTCACCCCTCCCACCCTCTCTAAGGAGCATGGAAATAATTTTTGTTGGGCTGTAGTTCAATTCAGTTTGGTTTAATTCGTCAAAGCCCATGGGATACCTTTTCTATTCCAAACACTGGGGTGTGCTCAGGACGTACAATACAAGAGAAGTCATAAAGGTTCTCCAAGGAGTGCTCAAGACAGTGGTATAGGGAAGGCGGCAAGTAGCTCTAATCCCCAGGGTGGGAGTGTCCAAAGACCTGTGTAGGGCAGAATGACTTACACCTGCAACAGAGGCCAGAGCTGCAGGAACAACTGGGATGGTCAAAGATTTCAGAAGGAAGAGGACTATTAGGACAGGACTGCTGTGTCTGTCTGATCTTTTCACTTTAGGCTCCCAAGTCAAGATCTCTGATGTACAGTTGCCCACCAAAAACAGACGGAAAACAATACAGATATGAGCGAACCAAATCATACAGAGTGGATACAAAATGCTGAGGTCATCAAATACTATGGAGATTGAAACAGGTGGAAAATAACCTCCAAACTTCCATGTTGCATCATAGACTTGTTAGTTTCCCTTTGGGTAGCGTTTGTCTTAAGGAGGTAAAATGTCTACTTTCTTTCTGTGTTATGTATACATTAATATCTATAGAGATTGCTAAACATAGTCTATTGTAGGTTGATGCAAAAGTAGAAGGATTTTCAAGATACTACAGGCTTAGATAAATTCCAGAACATTTTGCCTGTGATGGAGCAAACAGATGGAAGCAAACACAAAAGGGGATACATTTATCCCCGCGTCCTCCTTACTAAGAAGCAAGTGATGGTCCTAGCTGGGATACCCAAGGGGATAGTTTCTCTGTGGTTGTGGTCTAAACACCTCTGTAGCACATGCAGGTTGGCTTGACCCATCTTGATCCCCATGGGATTTGTCCTTTCCTTGGTTTCTAAAGTGGGGGCCCAGTTTAGCAGCTCCGCCATTACACAGCAGATTGTTAGGGGTGCAGAATGGCAGGCCCTACCCTGTGCCTCCAGAATAGGACAGTATGTCTCAGATTCTCATTTAAAGGAAGAGCACATTAAAGTTGCTAACTACCCAGACACTTGATTCAGACTTCATCCCCACACAAAGGTCAATTCTTGACCTCTGGATTCAAGACCATAAGAATTTTGGTCAAATCCCTCAGAGTGTGCCTGTGTGTGTGCAAAGCTTAGCAGAGAAGGGAGGTGTCCCAGATTGTATTTAGTTGTGTTTCCTCCCCCAACGCATATGTGCATCACACACATTTTGAGAAATTAATCAGTAGAAAATGTTTTCCCCATTAAATTTCCTTTCCCTGGCTCCTTCCCAACACAGATACACACACAGAGACACATGCAATTTGTTCCCAACTTTTAAATAGCAGTTATTAAATAAATGAGAGTGGAAAGGGCTTTGCCAGAGAGGTCGATGCTTTGCCCTGGAGGAATAAAGTACAAGTTAAATGACTATCTGTGAACTGGGGTGAGGATGTAGCCTCCTTTTACTATTAATTTTCACTCTTAGCCCACCAGTGGACAACAATTGCCGAACTACTTTCTCTTGAGGGGGAGAACATCCAGGATATGCCAGCAGCAATGTCACACGCTCTCCTTCAATCTCCCCACTCGATTTAGACACAAAAGGTGACGCAGAATGTATACAGCCTAATGGGCTGCCAGCAAAGTTTTCTCTCCCTCAAGTCATTTCCCAGTTTTCCTTCTTAAGGCAGTTTGTCAAGCGTTCCTTGGAAAGGGAGGAGCAATTGAGCAACGGCCCCAGAGAAGGAAGCCCAGAGCAAAGGTCTTCAGTGGATGATGGTGGGTGGGGCCTTCGGCAAAATGGCTGCACAGCAGGGCCCTGTTTGTCTTCCTAAGTAAAACATTCACACTACCCCAACTGACAACTGTCTTCTCACTGTCCTTGAAGGAACGAAGCCTCCCTGAGACTGCTACCACCGAAATACAGAGCCAAGTGTTCTAAATGGAGGGGTGGGGTGAACAAAGTCAGCTGTGGAGAGCTATTCAAGCGACCGTCAAACTTCCATTAAGATCTTCAAAGAAAGGGTGAGGGATGTAGTTTAGAGGTGGAGCATTTCCATAGCACGTATGAAGCCCTGGGTTGGACCCCAGCCCTGGAACGGAGCACCAGATGATCTTCAGGTGGAGACTGATTTCTTAGCATGTTTATTTTGGCTAAAAGCAGAGGCAAGAGCCAGCACCTGACTCAAAGAGGGGACATCACAACACACCCAAGCGAACAGGACTCCAAACACGTGGGGTCAGCTCCTCAAAGAGGCTGTCCCCTTGGCTCCATGGTAGAAAAGCGTCTTGCTTCTTAGTAGGGAGAAGATGAAACATAAGCGGATCACCTGTGTTATTTGCTGCCACGGAGCATGTGTCTGTAAGTGAATGATTTCTTAGGCACATCAGAGCCTGTAGCCACACTCTTAAAAAGTTCGTTTCCTCTTTGCCAAAAAAACAAAAAACAAACAAACAAACAAAAAACCCAAGTTACAGAACCCTGTTGGGGATTATGGCCCCATGTGAAACCTGTGAGTCAATCTTCAGAGACCCATCATATGACTGTGAAGGGTCTTTCCTTCCCCCGTTGACATACATGTGACTGAAGGAAGCTTGATTTTACTTGGATCACACTTGCACATATTTCAAATTGAACTCTTTCAAGCTATAGGAATCTATCTTTATTGGGGAAAAATAGCTGATGAAAACATGTTGACAAGAATAGGAAGGGCTTTGCAATGTACAAGTTTGAGAATGAGCCATTGAATGTAGGGACAGAATGTAGCAAATGGGAGGCAGAGTAAAGGCGGAAATACAAAGTGTGCTGGTCTACAGTAAGGTTTTGCAGCAGAAGGGCTGTGGTGGGGGAAACGATGAGCTGAGTTTGGAGAGGCCCCTTGAGTATGACCAGGGCAAGAGGCCTCTTAGAATGCAGAATTAACCACACCCAGGCCACCCAGGATGCTCATTGTGGGAAGGACCAAGTGTGGAAGCCCCATGAGCAATGGAAATTCTCCTGCATTCAGGAGAAAGAGCATGTCTGCTAACCAACTGCGCTCCCACTCTATGCACTGTGGGATGACTAGACACCCGATGGTATAGTGGATTTGCACAATTGAGGATCTAAAAAATGCAATATACCTTGACAAAGCTGTGAAACGGTCCCAAACAGAACATGTCTTTAGAGACAGTTCTAGAAAATATTAACAGTATACCCCAGCAAAGGTCTTTTCCCCCTTGATACCATATTGAAAATATTTTTGAAAAAAAATGGAATGGAAAAAAATTAAAGGCTATTTGTTAAGTACGTACACATATTTTACAAACACTGCCACTGATCCCTTTATTATCCAACTCACAGAAATAAAACATTTCCAGTATTTACTTTTGAAGTACTTTAGATTCCCTGTATTCTTTTCAATCTTCACGTCAGTTAGCCTACATTTTATTTTTTCCACATCTCTCTCCTTGAGTGGGATTACAGTTAAGATTGCAACTTGCTTTTTTAAACGTCAGTATATCCTGAGAATTGTTTCTGTTGCATTCGGCCATAATTCATACCCTATTATTGCATAACAGGGTTCCTTTGTGTAAATAGTTCACATATGTGAAGATAAGAAAAAGTCACATATCAGTTTTGATGGCTATAATCCATGGCTTGCTTCTCATGGTTTCAATCCTTGAGAGTCTCTGAGTCTTCTTTGACTTTGGTCACATATAAGAATTGCTCTAGGATACAAAGTGAGAAGACCTGCAGATTGGTTGTATGTATGACATTCATTTTTTGGTTAATTTGCATCTATTTACACTCCTACTAACACAGTAGAAGTGTTCTGGTTGGCTTGTCTCCTCACCAGTTAGATAGTAGGGGCATTTTAAATGTGATATAGTCAAAATTCTCTCATGTTGATGTACTTTCGCATTTGAATGATTCATAATTATCCTGAATAGTTTTCTAGTTAGGTCACTGCCCATTTGAGTTTCTTCTTCTTGGTGTCTATTAAAAATTTTTCCCAACCCTCATATGTAGTAGTTTTCTTTTGTCTTGTTTACTCTAAATACTATCATTTTTGTTAGCCTCATATCCTGTGAATAATTTCTTCATATTTGTAGTTTCTCTCTTCATTTTCTCCAGGCATCTGGAATATGTATATTATTAAATTGAGGGAGCTCAGATCTTTCTTTTCTATGGTTCATGCTATTTGATTTTGTTTAAGTATTGTTCAGTATCACAAGGTTATTCTCCATAATAAGGTTCTTCTTTCATATGCTGAGAGTTATAATTTTTATTTTGTGGCATGAGAAATCAATAGCTTTTCTATATTACTGATAGTTATGATAGCAAGTACCCTGAGAAAGAGGTCACAGAGAACCGCCCCCTTCACAATAGCCTCATATATACATATAACCTAACCAAGGCAGAGAAAGTCCTTTTCAGGGAACTTTACATCTTTGGGAAAAGAGAATGAAGAAGACATTAGAAGATTAAAAAAAAAAAAACCCTGCCATGCTCATAAATTGGTAGGATTAATCTTGTGAAAATGACCATATAACCAAAAGCAATGTACAGTTTCAATGAAATTCTAATTTTTTTTAAAAAATCCCATTTTATTCTTTACAGAAATAGAAAAAATATCCTAAAATTCATATTGAAGCACAAAGTTTCCAGTAGCTAAAGGCATTCTTAGCAAAAAGAAGAATGCTGGGGGAGAATGGAGGGGTTACCACACCAGATTTCAAACTATATTATAGAGCTATAATAATAAAACCAGCATGGTACTGGCACAAAAACAGAAAAAAAAGAATAGACATGTAGATTGATGGAATAATACAGAAGACCCAAACATGAGCGCACAATTATCCATCAGATAATTGACAACAAAGTAAAAAATACATCCCGGAGGAAAGACAGCATCTTCAACAAAAGGTGCCGGGAAAACTTGATGTCCACATGTAGAAGAATGAAGTGAGATCCATATCTATCACTGTACTAAAGTCACCTCCAAATGGACTGAAGAATCCAAAGAGATCAGGGCACAACCTGATGTGGGATTCCCTTCAAAAACCTGAAATGCTGAAATTTCTGAAAGATGAGGGTCCCATTTAATTTTCCCAGTACCATTTAATGTCATCTTGTCTGTGCTGAGTCCATGTGTTGTACAGTATTCCCATGCATGTGCAAGCCTGTTTCTTGGCTCTGTTCTTTTCTTTGCCATGCAAATAGTATATTGCAATAATTCTTACTATTCAAGAAGGTGTTTAATCACAGCCCCATTGACTCTTTTCCTCTTGTTACTTTCTTCCCTCCATTTTTCCTACTCTTCGCCCTTTGTCTCTTTTTCTCTTCCTCTCCACTTCTTTCCCTTTTTCTCCCTTTTTCAAGATTTCATGATGTTTGCATCATTGAAATCAATGACGCCCCTTCCCTTCTATGCACCTACAAAGACTTGTTGGGATTTTAAAATGCAGGTTGTGTTGAAGATAGAGATTAATTTTGTGATAACAGAGGACTCTATTTTCCAAGCCTTCTAGCCCATAAGACATGACATTTTTCTCCATATATTTAGATTCTTTTTAGTCACTTGGAAGAAAATCATATCATTTCTCCATTAAAATCTTCCCACACTGAGTCAAAAGTACTCTTAGGCCCTTCATGTCACTTAAAAATACCAGTAGAATAGATCCTTTCTGGAATGGTATATTCTTATTGGTTTGTTTGTTTAATTTATACAGTGTTCTTCCTGCATGTATGCCTGCACGCCAGAAGAGGACACCAGATCTCATTATAGATGGTTGTAACCATGTCATTGCTGGGAATTGAACTCAGAACCTCTGGAAGAGCAGCCAGTGCTCTTAACCTCTGAACCAACTCTCCAGTCCCCTGAAATGATATTTTCTACCTGTGTGCTGGCTAGTGAAATATAACAGACTTATTTACATTGATTTTTATCAGTGAACTTATGAAACATTCATTCTAATCATTTCTATGTGTTTTTAATTCTACATATACTTTTAGATTTTTTTTCTCAAATTGGTAATATCATTTAAACTCATTAATCTTTTCTAATCCAAACTCTATACCTCAACACAAATATCACCGTCTACCGGCAGAGGGTAGAATTAACTATAGTCTCTCATTTGTAGCACACTTTATTATTGACATTTTGGTCCTTCATCTATTAATTTATATATTCTTGTCTGCATACTCTAATTCTATTTTCTGTTCTCTTACCAACACTCATTATAATATGTTGGAAATATACACGTATTTGCATAGGTACATATGTTTTGCATTAATATAAATGGCTTATTTTTACTTTTTCTTTATTATGAAATTTTTAGAAAAGATTTCTTTACTTTCCTATGTGAATGTTTTGACCTACTTCGTTGGATTATCACTGGTAGGAATTGCTACTCCCAGTGGTATTGCTTCTCTTCTAGAACAAAAGGGAATTCTGTGTCCCTACTGTGCTAGCTGCCATTTTCATCACTTTGGCCAAAAGCCTGAGAGACACAGCTTAAGGGAGGAAGGATTTTTTGGCTCCTGATTTCCGAGATGTGACTTCATCATGGTGAGGAGGGTGTGATAATACCAGAAGATCAGTTCACAGGGAGGGTACCCAGGGAACAGAAAAAAGACCAACAGAATGGGCCAGAGCCCCAAGGCCATATCCTCAGTGATCCACCCCGCCTGCCAATGCCCTACCTTCTCTCTTTCATCCTCCACCTTTAGAGTGGTGGCCTATGAGTCTCTCAAGGTATTAATCCATTCATTAGATCACAGGCCTCCTCTTCTCATTGTCAGCATGGACACACCCAGAGATATTCATTACTAACCTGGGAATTTCAGAATCCAGTCCAGTTGACGAAGCTATCCTCATACCTCTTAACTTACAATGCTGTTAATTTTGTAACCATTGGTACAAGAATGGGACCCTGTCACTTTCATATGAAATTGTGAAGAAATACAAGCATAATTTCCATGCTTTCTCCAACCCTGGCCATTGTCAAAGAACTTATTGAGGAGGTTTTCGTTGTTTTAAGGCATCCTGAATATGCCAAGTCAACTGGATATCTTCACTCACTTTTATAAATCTCTATATGAACATAGAAAAGCTATGAATTCTATGCTTGTATGCCATATCATCTTGAGTGTACCAGCACAAACTTACTTATTGTAACACATCTATGAAAAATATTTTGTGTTTTCTGCTCCATCTATCAATTTTAGTTTCTGTAAGTGGAATTCTAAAATCTGCAATTAACATTACTTGGCTTGTCTTGCTTCAGTTTTATCAGTTTTACGTGGCATACTTTAAATATGTAATATTTATGCAAGCATCTTATGATAAACACAGCTCATTTATTAGTTTCTTATTCTTGTACATAAGGCATTATCTGTCCCACTCTATTGATCATAAATGGTACCTAATAAAAGCTAGGATTGCTGCATCAGCTTTCATTTGGTAAATTTTATTGCTGTATTTTGTGTCTATTTAAGTCTCTTTATTTTCTTTCATTCCATTGAGTCCCACATGGGGGAAGTCTCTTTTAATTAATCTGTTCTGAGAGAATCTCTGCCCTGAAGTGGTGGATTTAATGCATTTATACCTACTGTAATAATTGTTATTTAAGGATACACATCTGTCAGCTTCCTTAACATCTTCCAGTTATTATAATTCCCACCATGCCTTTTGTTTCTGTTCCTTCTTTCCCAGTCTCCTTCCCAATGTGGTGTCTCTGTGTTGGTCCTCTCACCTGCAGTGTTGCCTCCAGAAGGCTGAGCTTATTTTGATGCTCATCTGTGCTTCAGATGGTTTCTTGGGGGGAAAAAGATGTATTTTTATTTTTTAGTTACGTGTGTGCATGCCTGTTTGTGCAGGTGTCCCTGGAGGTCAGAAAGAAGCAGATTCTCTAAAGCTGGAGTTCAGGATGGCTATGAGACAGTTGACATGGTGCTGGGAACACTGGCCTTCTCCAGAGCAGTACATGTTCCTAATGGCTGAGCCATCTCTCCAGCCTGAGCTGATCCTTTTGGCAGCATATGAGTTTTTAAAATCTTATTTTCTTCTCAATTCAGAGGAAACTCTTTCCATTTTTCTTCAAGTGTTTTTCTAATTTTGTTTTCATCTCCTAGGTTGTTTAGATCAGTGGTTCTCAACCTGCAGGTTGTGACCTCTTTGGGGGTGGAATGACCCTTCCACAGGGGTCACCTAAGACCACCAGAAAACACAGATATTTACATTATAATTCATAGCAGTAGCAAAATTACAGTGATGAATTAAGTACAAAAATAACTTTATGGTTGGGGGTCACCACAACATGAGGAACTGTATTAAGGGTCGCATCATTGGGAAGGCTGAGGGCCACTGCTCTAGACTGTGCACGTGGTGTTTTTATTACTAGGACACAGTTCTTTTCATGTTTCTTTTTATGTTTTCTTCTTTCTTCTCTGAGTTCCCAATGTAATCTTCAGTTTTATTAGCAATCTTTTTCTGGTTTCATCCATCTTTCTGTATCTTTTGTCAAGTATATCATATTCTGTAGCAAGGTTTTCACATCATTATTTTTATTAATATTTTTATTTTATTAATATTTCATTCATTAATATTTTGTTCTATATGGGTAATTTCTTTCCTCGTTTCTGTAAATGTCTAGGCTAGCTTTGTTTAAAAATTTGTTTTCCCTGTTCTTTTCTCTTTTTCTACTAATTTTTTTCATTTATTTTACATACTGACCACAGTTTCTCCTCCCTCCTTTCCTCCTGTTCCCTCTCTCTACCTCCCTTCTACCCTCCTCCCCATCTACTCTTTCGTGTCCATTCAGAAAAAAAGCAGGCCTCTCATGGGAGTCAACAAAGCATAGCACATCAAGCTGAAGCAGGACGAAACTCTTCCCCCTGCGTCATGGTTGGTCAAGGCAACCCAGCATGGAGAATGGGTTCCTAAAAGCCAACTTGAGTTGTCAGGAACACATCCTGATCCTACTTCTAGGAGCCCCACAAACAGGAAAAGCTACACAACTATGACACACATGCAGAGAGCCAAGGTGTTTCCATGCAGGCTCCCTAGCTGTCAGTCCAGTCCAGAGTCAGTCAGTGAGCACCCATGAGCTCAGGTCTGTTACAGGAGGAGTGGGTCTGCTTTACATCCTGGCTGCCCTGCTAGCTTAACTCCCAAAATAATCACACAGAAATTGTACTTATTTAAACACTGCCTGGCCCATTATATCTAGCCTCTTATTGGCTAACTCTCACAAATTGATTTAATCCATTTCCACCAATCTGTATATATCACCACAAAGTCGTGGCTTACCGGGAAAGATTCAGCATGTCTGACCTGGCAGCTCCATGGCAGCTCTCTCTCTCTCTCCCTTCTTCCCTGCATTCAGTTCTATCTACTCGGCCTACCTAAGTGCTGCCCTATCAAAAGGCCAAGGCAGTTTCTTTATTCAACCAATGAAAGCAACACATAGACAGAAGAACCTCCTACACCATTTCCCCTTTTCTGTTTAAAAATGAAAGGAAGGCTTTGACTTTAACATAATAAAATTACATATAACAAAACAGTTATCAAGCAAGAATTACAGTTACAATATTTATATCTATTTTATCTTTTATCATAACAAAGGAAAACTATAACTATCTATCTATTCTTCAACTCTGTCAAACACCTCAGAAGGATATAATATTACCTAAGTAAACAGGAAGTGCATTGTAAGCAACTTCCAAAACTCTAGAATTGACAGAGACAGCTTGCTGCCTGGACAGTCACCCAAAGTTCTTTTGTACCATTGGGGCATCCATCTTTAGTTTACAGGCCCATAGTATCCAGAAGACTTTTCCATGAAGCTGGAAATTTCAAATACAGTTCAGTCACTTTCTTCTGTGTCCTGCAGAATATCTTGCAGACTCTTTCATGAAGCAGGAACCCTGAAGGACCATCTCACCTTTAGGCAAGTTCAGCAGTCATCTCTCTGTGGGTACTGCATATCCAGTGAAGCAGTCCAGGCAAGAGCAGTTTCTTAACCAAATGGCTAGCCAACTCCACAAGGAGCCTCTTCAATGCCCATCTTCCTCTTGAAGTAGATTGGTGCTGACAGGAGCAGACATGTCTCATTGTCATGAAAAGCCCTAAGTTATTAAAACATTTTAAATGCCATCTTCTGTAGTCTTTGAAAGATATGAAGAATACCTATCTGACTGAAATATTTCTCTATATATCTAGAAAATCTAACATCACCACAAACTTGACTATTATAAATGATTATCTATTAACCTATATTTCTTAATTATACATTACATTTTTAAGTGAACTACACAATCACAATACCGTAATCAAGATCAGAAATACATATACATATAACAAAATTGACCTTAAATTTGTATCCATAAATCAAGATTTATACCAATGCAAATTATTCATCTCTATATCATATCCCCCTTTAAATGTAAAAGAACATTTATAAACAATATTTGGGAATATGGGCACAGTTTTTCTCTCCAAACTGCTTCGTGCTGTATGGGGGCACTGTTAACCAGTCTTTCGTGGTGTATCCTGTGTGCCAGGTTCATCTCAGTTGGCAGTTGAGCAAAGTAAGTTTTTGAGGGTGTTCACAGCAACCTTTCAGGAGGGCATGGTCTATCATACCGTATCGGTCTAGAAGCAATCCACAGGTCTCATCCTCTGTGAAAACAAAAGAAGCACTTCTTTTCCAAAGCATCATATCCTTAGACCCAAATTCTGAAGTCATAATACCTTTATAATATACATGCTGGTTTAGCTTAGCCCATACAATGAAATGTCTCTTTGTACTTAGCTCCTTTACAGTCAAAAAATTTAAAGAAAACACAATAAAATACATAATTCAGACTCTCTGTGAATTTTCCATTTTTATGTGGCTTATTTTTCTTTAGTTTTTAATCTCTGACTATCTGTACTCTTAACTTTATTTTATGACTTCTATACTCTTTTCTTCTCTCTCCCAAGCCTACGTACTTTATCTAACACTATGACCCATTTAGAGGTCTTTTATGTCTGAATCTGTCCTATTACATTGTCTTTACTCCTCTACTGTCTTAAAGAGCTTTTAAAATGCTAAGCTCTTAAGAATCTAAGCTGTGACAATCCCAGGTCAGATACAGGTACTACCTGCTTGCCTTGCCCAGTCCAACATGGCGGAGCTGCTTGTGCCTCTGAGCCGTGCACACTGCACCACTAGCATGGCAGAGCTGCTCATGCCTCTGAGTCACTTGTGCCTCTGCGCCGTGGCGTGCAATGCCCCCCCTTCCGGGCACACTGTAGCACTTTACTCACAAACCCCATCTAAATGCTCGGTCTCCCACAAGAGACAGAGGTCTTGCTAGGAGCACAGCCCAAAAAGCCAGCATTTTAAAACTGCATGGCTTTTTTTCCCCCACTACAGCTGAATCAGGAAAATCTTTCTTAAAGCAGCTGTGGAAAGCTGCCAGCAAACAGCAAGAAGCTGTGTTAAACTCTGTATTCTTTTTGAAGCTCTCTCAGATTTTATGTGGAGTCAGTTTACCATGTTGTAGCACCATTTGCTACAGAGTGGGCTGCTTGTCATCCCAGCTGCCCCGCTAGCTTACACCCGAAATAATCACACAGAAACTGTATTCATTTAAACACTGCCTGGCCCATTAATTCTAGCCTCTTATTGGCTAACTCTCACATCTTGATTCAACCCATTTCTAATAGTCTGTATGTTACCACAAGGTCGTGGCTTACTGGGAAAGATTCAGCGAGTCTGATTCTGGCAACTCCATGGCGGCTCTCCCTCTCTGCTTCCTCCCTCCCAGAATTCAGTTCTATCTACTCCACCTACCTAAGTGCTCCTCTATCAAAAGACCAAGGCAGTTTCTTTATTCAACCAATGAAAATAACACATAGACAGAAGAACCTCCTACACCACAGGTCAGCTGTTTCTATGGGTTCCCCTACCATGACACTGACTGCCCCCCACCCCCAGCTTGTACAAGCATTCCTCTCATTGTTGGTGGGAGTGATAACTTGTACAACTATTTTGGAAGTCAGCATGGCAGTTTCTCAGAAAATTGGGAATCGATCTACCTCAAGACCCAACTAGACCACTCTTGGGAGTATACTGAAAGGATGCTAGTCATAGGACAAGGACACTTCCTCAACTATGTTCACAGCAGCACTATTTGTAATAGACAGAAACTGGAAACAACCTAGATGCCCCTGTACTGAAGAATGGATAAAGAAAATGTGGTACATTTACACAATGGAGTATTATTCAGTGGTAAAAAACAATGATGTCATGAAATTTGTAGGCAAATGGATGGAACTGACAAACATGGTATGTATTCACTCATAAGTGGATATTGGCTGTAAAGGATAATCATGTTACGATCCATAGTCCTAGAGAAGCCAGGTAACAAGGAGGGCCCAAAGAGAGATGCATGGATCTCACTGGAAAGGGGAAACAGAACAGATCTCCTGGGCAAACTTGGGGCAGGGGAGGGGGGTATGGGGGATTGGGAATATGAGGGATAGGGTTAGGCAGATTGGGGTGGAATTAATGGGGAGAATAATGAAAGAGATATCTTGATGGGGGACCATTTGGGGGTTAGGGAGAAACCTGGTGCCAGGGAAACTCCCAGGAATCCACAAGGATGACCAGCTAAGACTCTTAGCAATAGTGGTCAGGGCGCTGGAATTGGCCCTCTCCTGTCATCAGAATGGTGATGACCCTAATTGCAATCAGAGCGTATTCATCCAGTAACTGATGGAAGCTGCTGCAAGCTCTGGGAGCCCTGTATTTTCTGTTCTAATGTTTCATTTCCAACAGGGTATGTTAGCTAGTGGCACTGTATAGGAATCTGGTTATTTTAGCACAAGAGCGCTCCTGGGGGCCATTGACTCTACTTGGCAGTGACCACCCTAGCTTTCCTCAGTGCTGGGAGGAAAGAACAAGGGGGATAAAATTTACCCACAGACCCACAGCGCTTCTGTTAGCTTCTGGGTCTTTGACATTTTACCAAACAACTCTCCCAAGGGTTTTAACTTCAACCCTGTTCAGGAAGAAGTAGCAACCCTGACCCGTGTTCAGCCTCCTGAGGCTGTCCTGAAGAGGTTTAGGTAGGAGTGGAGTAGAGATGTGAAGAACTCTTGCCAGCTGGTCCCCCTGGAGTCTGCATCTATCCTCACCCCAATGGGACTGCTCTATCACTTGTCTATAGGCCTAGCATTGGAGAAGTGCAATTAGCAGCTGGTTTCTGAAGAAAAAGATAGGCAAGCTTGGCCCCAGTGCGATGCAAAGTGACAAGCAACAGCCAGCCTGGAGTCATAACTGTCTCATCATACACGGTGATCTTTCCTCGGGGCCTTGGTAACCTTCCTCCCACAGTGGCTCACATTCCATATGTCGCTGGTTGGACACCGACTCTAGAATTCTCCAGAGTTCCTTGGGGTTTCAGATGGTTTTGCTATTTCCATAATCCACATTTCTCTCTTCTTTTAAATTTTTAGAGATTTGCTTCTACTATGAGGACCCAGCAGTCCACAGTAGTCACCTCAAGATGAGAAGCCTTTGCCTCCTCTGCTGTGACTCCACTGTGCTGTGCGGCATTGGCAGCAGCACAGCAAATAGAAGCATTGATGCTCTGTGTTCTCCTTCTCACTATGTACAGCAGATGGGTGGTCCTCAGCCTTCCTGATGCTGTAACCCTTTAATTCAGCTCCTCATGCTGTGCTGACCCCAACCATAAAATTATTCCATTGCTGCTGTATATAATTTTGCTACTATTATGAATCATAATGTAAATATCTGAGAGATGACTCCCAAAGGAGTCACAACCCACAGGTTGTGAACAGTTGCAGTAGATAAGAATTTGATATTACGGCTCATTACGGGAATATTTTACAATGTGATTTTTTTTTTCTGACTCACCAGAAAAGTTAATAATGATTAAGGGAACAATTTGTCTCTGAACAAACCTAAGAACTTGTGGGACTCATAAGAGTAAAATTTAGAATGGCAGTCCATATTCTCAGAAATAAGGATCAGCTTAATGGAATGCTGTTGGATGAGGAAAATTTAATGGATGGGAATTGAAAAGCTCATTGGAAGGACTGGGCAAAATTCCTGAGACGTTAATAAGCGGAAAAAGAGGTAGTGCATGGATAGTTATCTAGTCAGAAATATTTATAATAAATAACAGGTAATAGAATTGTGTGAATGCAAACAAATGGCGTATTTGCAGCTCTCACCCTTGACTCTCAAAGTACTATCAGCGCCATCTTGGTGCCCCCGATAAGAGGAGTCTCTGAACATAATGCAAAGAAATGGAAGCCATGCCAAGAGTGAGCTGTGTGGGGGACTTTGGGGAAATCTCAGAGATAATGACTGGGGTCTGATGACTGCCTTTTGGAACTGCACAAAGGCAGCAAAATAAGGATAAGGACTCAGGTTTTCAATGACAGCCCAGGCAAGTCAGGGTTTGGTAAAGAGTCCTGATGGCTCGGTCATTACCCACCTACTACAATGTGGGAATCCTAGATCCATAGGGTCATGATTTTGGCCGAGTGCCCCCATTCACAAAGCTATTGCAGATACCTTTAGGATGCATTCTAGGCTCACAGACACCCTGACTCCTCTAGCTCACTGTGGAGACTCCTGTTAGCTAAGATACTAGGAGAGTGCTGGGGGTGGTCAGACTATGGCTGGCTGCCTAAGTCAAGCCCCTTTCTTTGTGGATTTGAAGTTTAGACAGATATGATGTCTATCTAAACCTATGTCTTTGTCTACATCTCATATATGCACCTATTTCTTCACACATGTGCATGCATATACAGAGAACAGCTGATTGGTTCTTTCTTCTTTTAGATTAGTTAAGCTTGGGAGCATAGGATGGGCATCATTTGATCATAGATCAGAGAAGCAGGGGAGGTAAATCTGCAGGGAGAGACTAGCAGGCAGCCAATGCAAGGAGAGATGAGAGAGAGGAGAGGGAAGGAGAAGACATGAAAAGAGTGCACACGGGAATCTGAATGCATTGAACGGCTTTGCAGCTCCATCTGATTACTCAGCATGTTTTCACTGTGTCTTGTAGCTAGCTCTCTTCCCAACACAGACAAGCACAAGTTGCCTTGTATGCCTTAGGAACCAGAACGCTTTTAGGCTAGTGTGCAGAATTTCTCTCTCCTTTTCCATCAACGTGACTCTTCCCCCAGGAATTCAGTCTTTCACACTGTCCTGAAGTGCACATCTGGGGTCACATGACTAGGAGAGAATGCCTGGGCACCTCTGCTTGCAGGACTGTTGTAGTGCCTGCACTTCACAATGCCACATCTGCAACTTCAGAGTCCCAGCTGCCTGAGAGAAGACAGTAGTGCAGAGAGCAAGCTGTCACAGTCTGCTCCCCTCATCTTGGTGAGGCACAGTACTGACTGCCCGGTTAACTGGGTCTGGCTACAAAGCCCCTCATGGCGAAGAAAGGCGAGTAGCACATTTCATACAAACTCTTCAATGAAAACAGCTGGGCTGAAGAGGAAAAGGACCCAGTGGGGACACAAACCATGGATCCTAGAGAACATGCTGAGTCTGGAAGTCGAAAGCAGCATCCACCATCTAACTCAACTCCTTGAGTTTTACAGATGTGGAGGGGGAGTCAATATCTACTAAGAAGCAACTGGGTGATGGCTATAGAGCCCCTAAGGTTAGGGTATAATCCTCACTGAGTAGAGTGCCTGAGGTTCTCGTGGATAGGCAATTTGCTTATATAAAGATGGACGAATTCTGGAGCTGAAGCTTCTGTCACAAATGACCTGGTGGCAGTCACCCAACTAGAGCCCAATCTCTGGCCTCCCAGACCTGTTTTCTTCAAACTTTGCCATACTGCGCTGTCCTGATGTAGTTTCTGTGGTGTAGTGACCTTAGGCCGGTTGAGTCAAGGCCAGCCAGGTCGCCTAAGAGCTCCTGCAAAGGGGAGACTAGAGCCAATAAACCTCATCTCCACTGGCAGCTGTGAGCAAGTGTTTGCAATGATAGCTCATTGTGGCCATGTTTTAATAAAGGCTAAGCTCCCAGAAGGACCTGGTGCAAAGCAAGTGAGCACAGATGGATTTTACAAGGCGACGGGGATGAGCCACTCTCATTCCAGTTTCTCTGTGGTATCCGAGGAGGCACCTGGACGGCGCACTGTCCAGTGACAGAGTTCTGAATTTCTCAGCTATCCTCAGGGGCCTGGAGCACAAATGGCTCTCATCCTCTGTGGACCTGTGGCCTCACATATAAACTGCCCGGGGATGAGAATCGGGTCCTTTGAAAATACGAACAGAAGACAGCATAAGAATTATGAAGAGAGAGAATTTGAAGCTGACAATAGAAGGAAGGCCCAGCTGTGCGGCTGAGTCACACAATGTGTCCCACGGAATCCCAGAGAGACAGCTAGCTTAGCATGCCATGCCCACCTGCAGTATGGCGAAGGGCTGGTCCAGAAAAGAACTCTTCAGTTCCATGTTTCCATGTTAAAAAGACTGAGCTGTGCACAGGTTCCAGGTACACAGTCCAAGGATGTGGTCTACAGATGTTCCTTGATGATGGTAGGGTACCAGCAAACTAGGAAGGCCTTGAATTACACACAACAGCACATGTCTTATCTGAAGCAAATATTGCCAGTGTGCCATTGCTTGTCTGGCAGCTGTCAAGTCATCTGAGCACTCTGACAATTCCTTACTGGATTTTTGTAGACTTTAGAATCTGTATCACGTTTTCTTTTTGTTTTTCCCCTCCTGCTATTAGGTGTTATTGAGTCTAAGGATCTAAAGCTTATCCCAAGCTTTATAAAACCTGGGGTAAGCCTGCAATTTAAAAAAATCCAAAGCAAGCTTTCCAAACTTGAATAAAAATGTTTTATCTTAATAAACATACTTTACAAATACCCTGTAAGGGGAGATGCTGCGCTCTGTCTTCCGTCACTGTGTAAAACACCTGAGAGAATCATCTTAGAGAGGGAAGTGTTGTGTGTTGTTTGGCTCTTTTGCTCTTTCTGAGGGGTCCACCACCCAGCTCCCAAATAAATCACATACACACACAGAGGCTCATTATTACTCATGAATGTCCAGCCTTAGCTTGGCTTGTTTCTTGCCAGTTTTTCTTAAATTATCCCATCTACCTTTTCCCTCTGGACTGTTATCTTCCTTACTTCTGTATATCTTACTTTCCTTCCTCCTCCATGGCTGACTGTGTAGCTGGGTAGCTAGCCCCTTAAGTCCTCCTCTCCTTGTTCTCTTGCTCCTCCTTTCTCCAGATTTCTCCTCCTATTTATCCTCTCTGCCTGTCAGCCACACCTATTCTTGCTCCTGACTTGTTATTGGCTGGTCAGCTCTTTCTTAGCTCATCAGGCACTTTAGCCAGGCATGGAATCACAGCTTCACAGAGTTAAGCAAATGTAAACTAAAGTAACACACCTTAAAATGATTTTCTACAACAGGAAGAGCTTATCTTGGCCCATAATCTCCATAGATTCAGACTGTGGCCACTGGACTCCCTTTTGGGGGGCCTGTGGTAAAGCAGAACATTGTGTGGGGGTGTGTAGCGATGAGTGGTGGGACTACACTGATCACCTCATGGTGGCAGGAAGCAAAGAGAAAAGAGGTTGAACATGGCTCCTACTTTAGTTAGGGTTTCTACTGCTGTGACAAGCACCATGATCCAAGTAACTTGTGGAAGAGGAGGGCTTATGCAGGTTATACTTCTCTATCATAGTCTATCACTGAAGGAAGTCAGGACAGGAATTCAGACATCCTGATGTCTTATAGAGCTCAAGATCACCAGGTAATGAGTGACTCTCCCCAGCCTCCCACATCAATCATTGCTTAAGAAAATGCCTTTCTCATCCGAAGGAAGTCTCCAAATAAATGAGGAAGATCAGACCCCAAGTGGCCATCTCGTCACCAAATGAAGCTAACAGTATTGGGACTGGGTCATATCCTTTTGAACTGTTGGCCAAAGTCATCTCATGGAAATCCCAAACAACTTAAGCTGTTGACAAGACAATAGCTGCTGTCTACACACTGACAGCAAGGCCCCAGTTACTTAAGACAACACCCACACAACTCATTGAACATGGAGACATAGAGCTGGTTCCCACATAGAACCTTCACCCCAATGTTCAAGTGTCTTTGGTATGGCGAAGGTACTCTGGAGACTACCAAAGGAGAAACAAACACCAAACCAGCCACAAAACCTTTTTGACCTATAATCTGTCATGCCTGCAAAAATATATTAGGGTAATGGTGGCACGAAATTGTTGGAGTAACCAGCCAATATCTGATTTGACTTAAGGCCCTCTCCATGAGATGGAACCCACACCCAGCACCACTGGAGTGAGCAAGAACCTGAGAGTAGTGAGCCCAGAGACTGAGGGTAAAACTAAACACTACTGGTCTTAAAAAAAAGTAATAGTAAAATGACGCCTAATGATATTCTGCTATACTCATAGATTGATGCCTGATTCAGCCATAATCAGAGAGGCTTCCTCCTTCAGCAGATGAGAACAAATACAGAGACCCACAGCCAGAAATTATGCAGAGAGACAGACAGACAGGCAGACAGACAGACTTTGGAACACACAGCTCTAAACAGGCTGTCTTCATCAAATTTCCTCCCTCAGAGCTTTGAGAAGCCTGTGGAAAAGGAGGCAGAAGGAGTATGGGAGATAGAGGGGATGAGGGACACCAGGAGAACAAGGCCCTCTGAATCAACTGAGCGAGGCTCATATGACCTCATACAGAGACTGAAGCAGCAAACATAGGGCCTATGTGGGTCTGTACCAGATCTAGAGAGCCCTCTGGTTTATAACTCTGTACCAAGATAACTATCTACAATGATCTTTGGAGACCAATAAATTATTAGTTTAATTTGAAAACTCGCAGAAACTGTTTTATTTCAACTGTATTTGACCCCAGATAAAAGTAACAGTAATGATTATCATCTGAAAAAAAATAGCTTTGCAGGCATTTTTCTCAAATGAGGCTCTGTCCTCTTCAATGACTCTAGCCTGTGTTGAGTCAACATAAAACTAGCCACCATAAGTGACCCCTTGTCACCTTGACACACAAACACATCACTTGTTAAGCCACAGCCTTTCCTTTCTTATTCATCCTAAGATGACACATTAATAAAGACATCACAATATAAAACATTTTACAAAGTTAAAAAAGGCCCAGAGCCTTTAAAATTCAAACACTTAAAAATTCCAGTCTCCTTAAACTATCCAGGCTCTTTTTAAATCCAAAGACTTTGAAAAGCTAGCATATCTCCCCTGTGAGCTGTGAGCTTCTAGAACCAAAAGATAAGTTAAATATTTTCTTACTCCAAGCAGGAAGAAACCACAGTCACAATCGAATCAAAGCAAAAGCACTCCCAACTGTGTAAATAACTCAGTGACGGGATCTACTCACAATCTTATGGGCTTGGGTTAAGTCTCTGCCTCCACCAGCTGCAACATATGCAGCTTGTCTTCTAGATTAAGGCCAGCTCCACCCAATGGCTGCTGCTGTTCTTCATGGTCATTCCATGGTACTGGTATCTCCAAAATGCTGGGTCTTCTGCTGCAACTGGGCTGCACTTTCACCAATGGCCTCTCCTGGGCTCTCTTCATGGTTCTAAGCCTCAACTTTCTCTATTAGCCCTTCAGTCTTGGGCCTTCAACTGCTACTGAGGCTATGCCTTCACTAATGGCCTCTCTGGTCTCTCTAGTGCCAAGCCTCAGCTGTTCTTTATGACCCCTTCATGCCCTCAAGACCAGTACCACCTGGGAAACTCTTACACTATCAGGTTCAGCTACTACAAGGAGGCACAACCTTGTCCAACACAGTTTCTGTGTGCTGACTCCGAGGAAACACTTCCTAGGAGATTTCCCCTCAACGATGCTGGTCTCTTCTCAATCACTGCTAATTTCTCAGCCCCAGCTGACCAGCATCTATTGTCCCAGCAAAGCCAAGGTTTGACATTAGTGGTTCTGGTCTCTTGTTAACCACAGCCAGTTCTTTGGCTGCAGCTGACCAGACACCACAGATTCTTCTCACCGATGGTCCCGTAGAGTCTTTGCTTCCCTCTGAAGCGCCACGAGCCAGGTCTCCATCCTCTGCACTGCTCTCGATGTTCTTATTCTTCCACGATGCAATAGAACAACTCATCGCTCTTGGAGTTTCTCAAAGTCCTTCCACAATCCTCTACAAGCCATGATGGGGTCTGTCACAGCAACACTGGGACCAATTACTGTTCTAGTTAGGGTTTCTACTGCTATATGAAACATGGTGACCAAAGTAACTTGGGAAGGAAAGGGCTTGATTTAAATTTCCCCATCACGGTCCATCACTGAAGGAAGTTGGGACAGGAACTCAAGCAGGGCAAGAGCCCGGAGGCAGGAGCTGATGCAGAGGCCAGCATGGGACACCGCTTACTGGCTTGCTCTTTATTGCTTTCTTATAAAACCCAGAACCACAGGCTGCATCCACAATGGGCTGGGCCACCCCGCACCCACCACTAATGACGAAACTGCTCTCCGGGCTTGCCCATAGCCCCATCTCTGGGAGGCATTTTTCTCAATTAGGCTCCTTCCTCTCAGCTGGATCTAGTTGTGTAAAGTTAACATACGACTAGCATGGGTCCTAATCTCTCTTTTGAGGGTACCCCAACTCATGACTTGACTTCCACATCATAGTCCCCAACCTACAAAGACTCCATCATTTTCCAGCAGTGCCACAGTCTGGGAAGCAAGTTTTCATCAAGCTTCCAAAAGAGACCACAGGCTTTCTCTTGACCACTGAGAGCTCCTTTAGAACTCAAAGCTAGAATATAATGGCATCGTAAGAAGCAGAACTAGGCTTTCTGCTTGTACCCATCGTCCTTGTCTTCCAACACTGGCCATTTTACAAGCCCGGAGACACTTCATACACATGGACACTCCATACCTACTCAGTTCCACCCTTGATCTCACACACAACGACTTCCTGGCAGTTCCTTAGAACTGCTGCACATGCCAGAGACTTGATCCACTCTGGAGTGTGTAGATTTGAGAATGAGGCCAGTACTGGCCCTGGATATAGCATGGGGCTGTTTGGATGGGGATTTCTCAGTGTTGTGGCTTCCTGGAGTGAGTCCAAGAGGGAACGCAAATAGGTTGTATGTACTTTTGACTGTGAACATCCCACTGTAAAGGGAGGAATGGAAGACGATCCTAGTGGAGCCCAGTGACACACATCACCCAGCACAGGAGACTTCTTGCTCTTCCTTGAGGTGCTACTATATTTTTCAACGGTGCGAAGGAGCTGAAGATGCACCTGTGTGCCACGAGCTGAGCAGAGCTGTTGTGGACTTTGAAGGCTCCACCATTGGTGGATTTTGTGCAGGTTCACTTCGTCAGCTCATTTCCTGGACACTTCTAAGTTCTGCTGTCAGAACTAGCATTTGCCAGAGTCTCCCCATAAGTGATCATTCCACCTGGGTTGCAGGATCAGTGATGTTTAAAAGAGGGCAATGGCCCTTCAGAGAGTATTTGGCACGCGGCTGGGTCTTTATTGGATAATCTGTGGACTCATGGCTGGAGAGACAAGCTATGTCTCCTCTGAAGAAGAAATGGGTTCAGATCAGTGTAGTTGAAGAGCTACAGGAGCTGCAAAGCCTACAGGCAGCAGAAAACAAGGTCTGCCTGGCATGCAACCTGTTACCCTTTCTGGATAGCTCCTAGGAAGAAAGAAAAAGGTCCTCCTCATGTTCAGGGAAGAGTGTCATCATTGTTCCATGGAGGCATATGCTGTGGCAGCCACAGGAGAAACTGCTCAGATTCTGAAATCCCAGGAACTGCAAGTGTTCCTGCAAAGCTGGACAGTGAAGAGGGCACAGAGAGGCTGAGGCAGGAGTCACTTCAAAACCGTGTGTTGATGGCTGGGGATAAGCGTCAGTGTGTGTGTGTGTGTGTGTGTGTGTGTGTGTGTGTGTGTGTGTTTGTGTGTGTGTGTGTGTGTGTGTGTGTGTGTGTGTGTGTGTGTGTGTGTGTGGCCCTGCCTTAAGTCCTGGCACTAAAGAACAAAGAATATTCTCTATTGTCTACTGCAAACTGGAGAACACAGGGTTGGGGACATTGCTTTCCTCCAGTGCCCTACAAGGCAGGCACAATGTTAAGTTGATCAGATTCCCCAGATGCCTGGGGTGTAGATAGTAGATTGGTGCTGTTAATTATTTTTCATATTCTCCTCTGTTTTGCAGCTCTTCAGAAGGACCCTAGTCATTGCATCAGCAAGATAGAGATGACCAAACACCTCCTCCCAGGGTTCCCTCCAGCCTAGCAGGTTCTGCAGCACAGAACCCTTTTACTGGATAGGAGCAATCTTTGTATGAGGCACCCTGAGTGGCTGGCGGGGCTTCTGTGGACTTAACTGGCATCATACTCTGACGGCACCCCTCTGCTCAATTCAGCCTCTGTACTGTTCCTTTCTCCAGTGTGCTGTGTCAATAATCTTGTACACTTCCAGACCTGTCTCAGTATCTGTGTCCCAGGGAAACCTACTTCCTCCAAACTCTCCTACGTCACAGGCAACCAGAATAAGCCATTTGAAGTCAGTCCACTTGGAATTGGCACCCGGACCACTGATATTTATATTTCCGGTATTATCACTTGCTCTCAACTGGCATGGGATATGAAGCTCAGGAACAATAGTTACAGGGAGAGATGAAATACAAATTTCTAATCTTGCTCGCATTGGGATCAGCTAAGTCTGAGTAACACTGCCTGAATTTTCCCTAGTTCTCCAACTGCTCCCCCGCACCCCAGTATCCAATTCTCTCCTTCCCTTCCATCCTTTTCCTTTCTCGGAACCTAAAGACTTAGAGCAAGTGCATCACTCCACTGTGCAGTCGGCCCGAACCACCTCCCCATTGCTTCTTCAGCATCTCCTCCTCAGAAAGCCAGGAGCCATTTACAGAGCCCATTTCCACGGATCAGGATTAGCTACTGCTCTGCTGAAGACTCACTCACTACCACAGCGGGGGTCCTTCCAAAGAGCCCCCCAAGAACACTGGGCAAACAAAGTGTTTTTACAGTTGTATTGTCTGTTGGGTATCAGGCGTCCTAAGAAGTGTTCTGCTCACACTGTCATTGTATTAAAGTGGTAAACTGTGAAAAACATCAATTTCGCACTTTAAGTATACAATTCAGTAGGTACACATTTATAATATTGTACATTATACATTATCCACCCACAGAACCTCTTCATCTTCTCAAACACAAATTCTGCGCATGTTGAACAATAGTGCTCCATTGCCCTCCCCAGCTCACGCCTGGTAAGTGCTATTCTACTATCTCTGATTCGACTATGCCAGGTGCCTCCCATAAGAAGGACCATACAGCATTTGTCCTTTTGGGTCTGAATTATTTCACATAGCACAATGTCTTTGAGGCAAGGCCATAGTTTAACACGTATCATAATTTCCTTCTGTTTTAAGGCTGAACACTATTCCATTGTATGTATGTAACATGTTTCATTCACCCATCAGCTGTTAGGTGTTTTAGAATATTTTTACCTTTTCCATTTTGGGGACAAGGCTACCATGAACATCAGTGTACATACAGTCAGGCACCACTTATGATAATGTCTCCTCTGAGAACAGCAGCTAGTTAAATTTCTGCGTGCCACATTACAGAACACACTTACACAGGCCTAGACAGTAAATCTCAGTCACTCTACATGGCCTTGGGATGTAGTCAAGAAATAACATTAGTTGCATGAGACCACGGCCATAGAAAGAGCAGATTTATAGTCAAATTTAAAATAAGTATAAAGTATATACTCTAAAACAATAGGAAAATAGCAAACACATAAACGAGTCAGTCATTTATTATCAAGTATAATTTACGTTGCATAATGAAATGCCCTGATTTTATTTGATGGGCTTACTTACATTAGCATCAGCACGAACGGGTGGGTAACTCTTGCACTAGGAGCTCAGCTGGCCATAGCACACTAGGCAATAGGAGTCTGTGAGTTTCATTTGAACCTCATGAGACCACCCATGGGCATGAGGTTCACCATTGATCAGAGCATCCTCTGCTGGGCATGGCTGCCGCTGAGCCTCTGATGTCAGTCCTGTTGACTTAAGAGCGGAGGTGCTGAGTCATGGGGTAACAGCAAGTTTGACTTTTTAAAGAAAACACTACATTGTTTCCACAGTACTAACAAGTCGCTTTCTGGGGGGAAACGATTGCTTTCTTGATTTACTATCTGCGTGTGCTGTCAGGATTCAGAGAGAGAGTCCCTATGCACCTGGCTCCGAGTGGTCCTGAGGTAAAGACAGGTCAACGTGACCTTGACCCATCATCCCTAAATTCCACAGTGAGTTCATTTTGTAGAGTAAGTGGGAAGGGGCCACCTGCTGTTGGTAGAGGAGACCGTGCCCTGAGTCCAGCAGGCCTCTGTGGAAGGGGCTGCAGCTCTGGGCTGCAGTCTCGGAAGAATCATTCTGAGCAGAGAAGGGCTATCTCTGTCCCTCCAGCTAGGGCGCCGAGTGACTTCCCTCCCCAGCTGAGTGCCCATTCATCCTTCAGGACTAGCTCCCACACCCCTACTTCTCACAGGCAGTTCCGACCCTGTGTCTCCTTCCCCCACTCAGGAATTAGGTGCCCCTCTTCTGTGAACACCCCTCTTCTCCAAGCGCTCCACCGTTTGTCTTAAGTACTCTGCTTTCAAGGTGTCAGAGGCAGTCAACTGAGGCCTGCACAAACAGCCACCTGGGGAGCTATTAAACATTTGGGTGCCTTCAAGTCACTAGAATTTCTCCTCCGTTCTGTGCTATGTAGTTAGTGCTTTGAAATACACATTTCCCCCATTTCTTAAAAATTATATTCATTTTATGTACTGAGTTTGCTTGTGTGGGGGAACCTCACAGTGTACCTGTGGAGGTCAGGTGACAACTCTCTGGGGTTTCTACCATGTATGTTCAGGGTACTGAGTGCAGTTATCAGTCTTGTTGGCCCCATAAAACATGCATTTAAAAAGCCCTGGGCAGTAATTTTTTTTTTGGCTGATTCTTAGGATCGTTAGCTCTTTGAAGATGAGCTACCTCATTTTATTTTATATACAGCCGGTACACAATAAAAGAATGAATGAACACATAAGCTGGGTGGTGGAGGACACACATCTTTAATCCCAGGGCTTGGGAGGCACAGGCAGGCACATTTCTGTGAGTTCCAAGGCCAGCTTGGTCTACAGAGTGGGTACCAGGACAGCCAGGGCTATACAAAGCCCTGTTTTCAAAAACCAAAACCAACAACAAAATGAAGAGATGAATGAATGAATGAAATTACCTGTTTCCTCCTCTGTAAAAGGAGCTGACTGGGAGCTCTTTCAACTTTCCCCTGGTTAATTTCTCATTCAACTATAAAACAGAGTTATTTTGCCCCCAAATACTAGGATTGCAGCAGCGCACAATCCGCAAACTCAAGCATAGGAAACTAGCGGGGGAGACCTGCTAATGACAACTTAGTCCAACCTAATATTAAGTAAATGACTCAAGATTCATGAAGACCCACAGTTTTGCAAAGTACCAATTTTGCCTTGGCTAGGGACACAAAGAGAAACATCCACATTCGCCCGTGTCAATTTACTGTGACTGGCCATATGTTCTGGAATTAGAAAGCTAGGCATTATGGGAAAACAGAGGGCACTGGGGAGCCGGGTGGGGTGGGGTGGTGGTGAGGAACTCATCTCTCTCAGTCTACACCTGTCAGTACTTCCGTGACTCTGCTACAGCGACTTCCTACTGATGGAAGGCAGCGGCTTACTAGTGTCTGTGGAGCATGCGCATGCGTTCTACCACCAGGCCGCATCTCCCTCCCTCGCCAGCACCTTTCACTCTTTCCCCTGCAGGTTTCGATGCAGTTCCAGTTTCTCATAAGCGCCGTGGCCTGAGAAAAATGAAGGCATCCATTACTTACGAGCTCTCAGCATTTCCGCGGAAAAAGGTTGGCTATGGCTGCCAAGATCCAGCAAATATTTGGTTAGCTTGGAAAGAATGGGCACTCATTTTCCAGTTCTCACAGATTTCTGTATGCCCAGTTGCTTTTATTAAAAATGTTAAATCCAGAGATAAAGTGGAATGGCACCCCCGGCTCTCAGCAGTCATCTGTATCCCGGGGAGCAGAACCCAAGATCTAAACAAAGAAAAGCCCCATCAGTAGAACTCATGAATTCCCTCTAGGAACAGGACCGTAGGTAGCTGAAGAATGATCACAGTGGCTCCAGTCTGCAGCCTCCTTTGAGTGGGTATTTACGGGATAGACGGGAGACCCTCTTTCAGCTGAGGATGGCCAGTATACCGCGGCCCACAGGCCAAACCCTGCTGCCCACCGTCTCTTGTTTTTGTACAAGGCATGAATATTTTTTAAGAATACTTTTTTAACAATGATGTTTGAAATAGTTGGACTTAAAAAAATAAGGATATCCAAAAATAAGGGTAAGTTTCAGGTTTGCATCCATCAAGAAAGTTTCGTGGGAACACTGCCACGCCTGTGTCTGTGCAGTGTCTACAGCAGCTTTGAACTACAGTGGTAGACTGGGCGAAAGGGGGACCAGGTAGCCCTCCACGTATAAAATATGCACCATGTGGCTCTTTGCAGAAGCAGTCTGCCGAGCCTAGGAGGAGGGGATGAAAGACTTCATGTTCTGTTATCTGAAGTAAAAATTCTAAAATAGAGCACAGTAAAATAATTATAAAGCACACACCTGGGTACCCCAGCACTTGGACAAAGGGATGAAGCATTGTCTCTCAGCCACTCTGGGTCCCAAGAGCCTTTCCCCGTCAGGGATTTGTGGTAATAGCTTCCCAGCTGCTTTTTGCAGCACTACCACCTAAACTACGTAACTGAATTGAATTTTGCTTGTTTTAAAGTAGCCATTAATAAAGCCACACTGAGTGGTCTCTCTCGTTTCTCAATCGGTTTTGGGAGGCTGTCGTGTGGGACTCCGGTCTTGTCCCGTTCTCCCTCCCCCCTTCGTGGTACCTCATTCATTATATCATTCGGGCAAGGTTCATTGGTTCATTTTCCTATCAGTGGGAAGTTGAGTCATTTCTAGTTGGGAACTATTAAAAAACTACAACGAACACCTTGCACCTGAGCACCCCTGACTTCTGGGCAGAGGAATGGCATTGTTGAGACATGGGATTTGCCTTCCACTAACTCTCCCACTTACTCCCCAACTGCAGACCAGGCAGTGGTGATCCATACCTTTAATCCCAGTAGCCACACTAGTTTGCCATAGAAACTGGTCGGTAGTGGTGCATGCATTTACTCTCAACCCTAGAGAGGAATATAAGACAGGAGGAGACAGCTCTTGGTTTCATTCTGAGATTCTTGGAGGCAGGATCACCATTTCAGACTGAGACAGAGGTAAGAGCCAGTGGTTGGCTGTTTGGTTTTCTGACCTTCAGGTTGAACCCTAGTATCTGTCTCTGGGTTTTTATTAATCGTGCCACACCCAACCGTTCCCTTGGGGATTGGAACAAGTCATGTCCACAGCAACTGTTGCTTGAGGAAGCCAAGGAATTTCCTCATTCTATCAGTGCCCGCTCTCTGGTGTCAAGGAACCCAATAGGGTACCCAGTCATCTAGGTACCCTTAAAATAACTCTTCAGTTTTTGGACAAAGGCTCCTCCGAAGGAGATTTTCCTTTTGATTTTAAAAGTCTATTTAGCCCAGGATGGCCTCAAACTCACAACCATGCCTTTGCCTCCTGAGTGTGGGGACTGCAGGCAGATGCCAGCCCTCCCAGCTGTATAGTGACCCTTATAAGTGCCCATGCTTGACTAGTAGGCTGTGGGTGCCAAACCATCCTGACCACTCTCCCTGATGCATGGCTACAGAGCAGTGATTCCCACTGCTGCAACCCTTTCATACCTTAATTTTAATACCATAAAGTTATTTCATTGCTACTTCATAATTGCAATTTTGCTACTGTTATAAAACATAATGTAAATATCTGATATGCAGGCTACTGCGACCGCCAGGTTGAGAATCACTGGTATAAAGGCAACACAGTACAGCAAAGGACTCTGTGGCCTTCTAAGAGCAGAACACCAGGGCAGGAACCACTGTTCCCATGGGGCGCCAGGGATTCCAACCCCGATCCTTGGAGGCTGATGGTGCTGTCTTCCCCGAAAGGTTTTAGGAGAACGTGACTGAAAGCCCACTCCCCCCACCAGCGGCACGCTGGAAGCCCAGCACCTGGGGTAGCACGCACCGGAGGCATTACTGGAGCATGATGTAGCGCTACACTGAAAAAGCACAAATAAACTCCAAGCCCGCGCACACATTTATCCAGTTTGTGAAGTGGATTAATAGAATAACCAATAAAACATGTATAAAAGCTTTAATTAAATGTGATGAAATAAAACTTCATGTTTTATTTATGGACACTCCCAACATGTAAAGGATTCGGGGAGACATTCATTTTTACTGCCATTTCGTCCTCATATCTATAATTAAATCCAGGCTTCAGTTCTGGCCCAAAGCGATGCAGCATTTTCAAGCTGGCCTTGGACCCCCCCTCCCCATCTGCTTTTAATTATAATTACCATCCCCAATACAGAGGAGGCTGGTGACAGAACAGAACAATAAAACAAACAAACAAACAACACTGGTTGCCATTGTGTTTCAAAGCCGGGGCGCTGAAGGAGTGCTTCAGGCAGGAGGGGCGATACTCTAAGTTCCAGTTTTATTCTGTGCCAAGTACACCATCCCTTCATTTTGCTTTTGACATTAAAAAAAAGGACTTCATGAAACAAGACAAAATAACTTATGATTATATGAAACATAACTGTGACAAATCGCAAAACTATACATATTAATAGAAAAAAGTGTACCTAATTCTTTGAAAGATTTCCGACAACCAGCACCAGATGTGCTCTCCACCCCAGCCGGCCCCGCATCCAGCGTGAGAGACGCAGCGCCTCTCTCTACGTGAGTATATATATAACAATGTACGAGGGCCTGCGTGATTTATGGGAAACAGACTTCCACGTTTTCCTCCCAAAGTGCTTTATGTCAGCAACATTACAGAGGACATGTCTTTGTCTGTACAAAATAAATCTCTTCATTTTTACACTCCCCATTTTATCCAATGAGTTGGGTTTTTCTCTTGCCCTGTTACTCTATCCGCATCAATGAAACAACATGGGTCTAAACAGTCACATCAAATCAAACACCAAATAATAAAACTGAACATTGTGGAGGCTATTGTCAATACTTCCAGGCAATCAGGGGGTGGGGAGGGGGATGAGTTCTGTGACAGGGAGGCTGGTTAGCCCTGTCCCAAGCTTGTATTAGTGAACTAGAACATTTACCAGTTGGTCACTTGAACTGAACATCAACACTGTTATCGGGGTTTTTATCCTGTGGTCTGCCACACACTTAATTGTCCACTTGAAAATCAGCTGGGTCATGGTGTAGACCCACATAAGGGACCGTACCTCTCAGGGCCATGAGATATTTAAACAGTTTTTAAGGGATGATCAGAGCGTAAATTACAAGTGACACTTCGATGCAGTCCCTTTAGGGAGTTATGCCAATGGATGAAGCAATGAAATGTCTCTAGGCATACTGATCTGTTTTGTGTAATACGATAATTGGATTTGGGCTATATATGTTTTCACCAGCACTAGATTTTGTTGTTTGTGTTTTTGTTTTTAAAGGGGAGTAACGATTTCCATTTGGATGTTTATGAAAATGGCTATGCATCAGGACTAAAAGGGCCCGGGAATGGAAGGGAATAATTTATGTTTCTTAAGCTCCATTTTCACTGCTTAAAAACATGGACGGAACTATGTAGGCCAAAGTAAGTGAGGGGCACATTTCAAGCTTAGGAGAAATTCTGGAACCTAAGGATAGACAGCTGTACAATGGGAAGGACCCTGAATATGACATGTCACTAGGCCCTGCCCACAGACCAGTGGCTATCAGGAATACACTGAGGGCCTTTAGGAGGGCTGCAGTGGACTTGGCTCCAAGCATGCTGCTTTCTGAGAGCAAGAATGTCCTTCTGTGGCTGACTATGGAGCAGGGACTGGATGTATGACCTAGTAAGAAGCCTTGATGACTCCAGATCCCTCTAGGTGATCCAGTCCAGAGCCTGGCTCACAAGCCCACATCTCCACCACAGGGGGAGATGTCATGTATGGCCCTGTGTTTCTGTTCCTTTCTATGATGGTCCTTCTACTCATGTAACTCCACAAGGTGCAGTAGACAGAGCCTTTCATCTGTTCTTTAGCACCCGAACGAAATATGCCTGGAGTGCCTTGTAAAAGCTTTAGGATTTAAGAACTGAATGATGCTTCCCTTGAGAGTAGGGTCTCCTTTTCTTTCTAGAATGTGACAGAAGTCAAATGAGGGCCGCTACCAAGTAAGTCAGAGTTAACATAAGTGTGTTCTTGCTTAGCCCAAGAGTAACGAACCACCAAGTCTATAAGGGTGGTAGTTTTAGCGGCCTGAGAGCTCACCTGTGGAGGTAGCCTGATGTGCCTTCTTCCTTAATGTTCAGAAGACCCAAGAGAACTCAAGGTCTTGTGACTTAGATGTCTACACAATAGTTCACCCCAAGAACACAGCCTTTTCAGCAACACCAGACCAAGCAATAGGTTGTGAAACTAGAACCCACACTTGGTTCTTTATCTACCCCATTCAGTGGCATTCGGAATGAATCATGGGATGAGTTGGAACTCTTCTGATTTGGGGCCAGACTCACAAGCCTGTCTATTAGAGCACAAGCAGTCTCAGGACCCCCAGACACTGAGCTATTTAAGGTCACAATGACCCCAGTTTCATAAAGAACTTAGCTTCAGTTCTGTTTAAAAAAGCATTTTTTTAAAGGAGCAAATAAATCCTGAAATATGAGTGAACCAGAATGTTGGAATTGACCAGCTTTTTAGAGCTTGGCTTATTTGTATAGCCTTTGCCCTAGGACACAGGCTCTTTTTAAGTACCTTTCTAAGTGTCACTGGAAAATGATGTCGTGTTTAGGCTTAACATAAAAAGGCTATGTGCTTTGTAAAAAATTCCAGGCCTTCAAAGATGAGTTCCAAAAAGTTGCTTTCTTGAGTCTACCTTCTGTGAACATTCCCAAGGGTTGACAGGATTTGGTGAAGTCGGTACATCTGAAACACAGTTGGAAAAGGAAGAGAGGATGTGAAAATGCAGAGAAGGGCAGAACACAGGAGACAGACAGATGAATGGAACCCTGGAAGGAACTTGGCAGAAGGCACAGAGAATAACTGGACCACAGGGGCGCTTGGCTTGGTTTCTGAACAAAGCCACACACAAGCCTCAGTGTGTACCAGCTCTCATGATTCCTGGTCTGTCCTGGGCAGAGCACTAGAGCAGAGGCAATGCACAGACCACCACATGAAACGGTTTTCAGGCTGGAGTCACTGAGCCATCAATACACGAAAGCTATTATTACTTTTTAAGATGTAGCCCTGGCTGATCTGGAACTCACTGTGTAGACCAGGCTACCTTCAAACTCAGAGTGCCTTCCAAATGCTGGGGTTAGAGGAATAAACCACCATACACAGCACTTAAGGGTTCTTGTAACAAGCCTGGAGGGAGGCAGGTGGAGGGTGTGTGTGTGTGTGTGTGTGTGTGTGTGTGTGTGTGTGTGTGTGTGCAACTATTCTGTTTCCCTCAGATAACCTTTGCTAAACTGAAATATTAGTGTGTGTGTGTGTGTGTATGTGCAACTATTCTGTTTCCCTCAGATAACCTTTGCTAAACTGAAATATTAGTGTGTGTGTGTGTGTGTGTGTGTGTGTGTGTGTGTGTATGTGCAACTATTCTGTTTCCCTCAGATAACCTTTG
>PVIU01000190.1:248306-349965 GCA_004026605.1 Ondatra zibethicus | reverse complement strand
TACGGTTGTGGTAAATTACATGCAGCTGGGGTGATTAAAAGGGTATTGACTTATAACAAATGAACAAACCTTTAAATATTTTTCCTTTAAAAGTAGATGTAAAAAGCAAGTCTTTAAAGTTCAAAAACAAAGTAGGTCGGCGAATATAAAAACCTTATTTTGCCACTGGAAGAGCAACTGGGGAGCAAATAGTTAGCATGGGCTATGAAAGACAAATGTTGAAGCCAGAGTTTGAGAAAGTCTAAGCCACACCTGCTTTGGACGTGGATTTCCCTCACTGTCCATGACTGTGCGTCACTCAGCCAGGAGAGAAAACAGGGTGAGGCAGTATTACATCCAGCCTCTGGGGACTGGGCAGTCTTCCCCGCTTTCGAGCCTTTAGCAATGGTCACCCATTCATGGACACATTCATTGGTGTCTTTTGAGAGCTGACAGGCAGGAAGTGACAGGTATCTTTAAAGTGAGACTCTAAATTCCCTTTGAAAAGAAATTCCTGCTTGTCACCTATCCCAGCAAATTGAGGGAAAATGGAAGAGGTGCAGGCATTTCTGAAAAGTCACAACCAACCATCCAGTCCCGCCTTCCAAAGACCAAGTGACCCTACTGGCTCCATGGATTTGGTTGACATCCTTCACACATCTTGTGAGAGTATGAAAATAAGAGGTGATGAGCGACTCAAAGGTCCTGGATGTGCAGGAGAGACCTGCAGAGCCTTTTAGCCTTCGGTATACACAGAGGACAGCTGGCTAGGACAGCGGTCCACAGCGCTGAGCTGCAAGAACGCGGGATCTTCGGGGCCACTGCGAAGAGATTCCCCAAAGAGGCTGGAGGAAGCTGAAGGCAAATCGTACACTGGAAGAGAAAGAACACAGACGTCAGGCAGTTCCTGCGCTATGCAGTCCCAGTGGCTACACAATACACCCATGCTAGCTACCGATGCTGGTGGGACCAGGTGTGTCCTTGAGGAACAGAATGATATAAGAGGCTAGCTTGCATGAATGCGCCTTAACACAAAACCTGAGCTGACGGTGAAGCTAAATGACCTTAGTGGAAGTAAAAAGTGTTTCAGGATGGAATGAGGGTAACCTCAGAAAGGGGTCACAACAGTAAAGTTGAGTCAAGAGAGAGAATGGGATTTACAGATGGGGAAGTAAGGGAAGAATATTCCAGAAGGAGGAAACAGAGCTAAGGCAGAGAAGAAGGGACACGTAGGATCAGGAAAGTGAGTATAAGCCAGGATAAGGGTAAGATGAAGGGAAGGTCTGTGCAGGCAGGTCTGGAGACCGTGACTAGGTAGTCATGAGCCTTAATGCTATGCCAGAGAAGGGAGCTTGTCAGGTGATGAGACTGGATACAGCTAAGATACTCTAGAAAGGATAGTGCCATAACTTATCACTTGGGTTAGCAAGCAATGCCAAATGGGTAGAATGGTACAGGTGAGAAGGAGAATTGGGGAGGCACACTTGGAAGGAACTGCCTGGGGGAGAAATGCTGGCCCCTGTGCAGGTGGATAAAGGGGTGAGAGCCAGGGCAGAAGGTGAAGACGAGAAGTCATCTCAGGGGTAGTTCTACTGAATTCTCCACTGTCCCTGCCAGCAACTGGAAAAGCACCCGGCTTCTTTTCATGTTGGCCAAGTCATAAACACCCACCTGTAATGCCTGAGTGTGTTGAGAAGGCTCTATGGAAAACATCAAAGCCAGTCTGACCCATGGACGTAGGAACCAGGCAGTCCTCAAAGGCAGGTACCATACTGCAGGAGCTGCTGGGTGGCAGAGTTCTCTGAGAATCTGGGTAATGTGGGGGGCAGAATGTCTGCAGCTGGCCATAAAATCCTGAAACACAAGCAAGGCAGTGAGCAACTTCAGGGCAGAAACCATCCCCATCCAGGAAGAACCTCACTGAGTCGGACTGATTTAACAAAATGCCTTTGCATCTTAGAGCATCTGAGAAGTCGTCTCAAGGGTGTGGGTGAGCTGCATTAGGCTTCTGACCACTTTAGGGAGAAATGGTCTCATTCCAGTCCCTCCCACTGGGATCTGCAGGCATCTTAGCTTCTTTACCCCCACTTTAGTCCATTTCCACGTTCGACTGAAACCCTACACAAGGCCCTTGATCATGCCCATCATGAATACAAACAAACATAGCCTAGCATACACCAATCTATCCATCTTTCCAACACTTCAGTCTTCCGTGTGGTTTTAAATAGGTTCCTAGCACCCTACAGATGGGTCTACTGTATTCTATTTCATTATTACTGTTTCCAACCCTTGTGGCAAAAGAGGAAACTGGAAACAAAAAAAATACTATGATAAAGGAAATGAGGAAAGATATCCCAATGCTTGAAACTCCCCACCAACCTATGGACAACCGTATTTCATTATTTCATCTCTCCCCTTCATTTCTGTTCTTATTCGATGGTATTTTTCTTGTGTTCCCCTGTGGTCCTTTTCTATGAGCCTCTACATCCTCCCTGATTCCTTACTTTTCCCCTTTCTCTCTTTGCTTCATGATAATGTGTATCAATGGATTACTTTCGGAGCGTGTAATATGCTTTTAAAGACATAATAATGGAATCTTCATTGCACACCCTATTGATGGGGGAGCTGAGGCTCCGTTGTCTTTGGATGCTGCTTTCCATTGTGTGTTTCCTCAGCTGTAAAATGTGAGTGCCATTGTCTGCCGCATAGGGCTATTGTGTAGACTGACTGAGTCACTGGATAAAGAAGCAGGCTTATAATGTTTTAAAGTGCTTTAGAAATGCCAGCCATTATTGATATTACTATTCTGTTTTTAATGGGGAAAATGAGGGGATTACTAGAGGAAGTACCCTAGGATCCCTCTGCAAACACTAATGATGGAGAACACAGAACCAGCTCACACAAGTTTGGAACCCTGGTCTTGAATGTCTTCTACCATTACAGCCATGTCTTCTTAAGATTGGAAAGCTGGGCTGAGACTCTTCCATTGTTGAAGGGTGGTGCTATTTGGTTCTTCTTAGCTCTCTTTAAAAGCAGGGACACTGGGTACAGGCACCCTACTGAAAACACACTCTTCTCTCTGTTCATTTGGAACCTGCAGTTACCCAGCAAATGCCTGACTCACCTTGGCTGAGGGCTATTCTACAGTTGCTGTAAACAACATTAAAATGTGTTTAACTGCTCATAAAGACACAGAGCCACCCTCTAGGAGATTATGCTCTAAGACAGAGACTAAATGCAGATGTCTGCTCTGGACAAATTCACAGTTGAATATGATCCTTTCTAAGTAGGTAACAGTGCATGTTATACAGAATCCATAGAAAACATTCACATAAGGTTTGGGGAAAGGCAAAGCATTATTATAGTTTAGACTAAAACTATATCTATGGAAATTCCATATCTAAGCAGAGAGAAACATGAAGTAATGACTTCTGGTTTTGATTCCTAATGGCTTTGCCTGCTTTTAATGAGACAGGCAAAGACCCAAACAGATCGCTCTCAAATACTCAAAATAACTGACCAGGATGAAGGAAGTCAACCCCCCAGCTAACCAAAAACTAGAGACATTAAAATAACAATAACATTTCATGTTCTATGTATTACACTAGCAAGGATCTCTCCTTGGGGCTGAAGCATGACTGGAGAAGAAGGTATGTATGGCTCTGCTTACTTT
Source organism: Ondatra zibethicus (assembly GCA_004026605.1). Taxonomy (NCBI): domain Eukaryota; kingdom Metazoa; phylum Chordata; class Mammalia; order Rodentia; family Cricetidae; genus Ondatra; species Ondatra zibethicus. The sequence goes on along the minus strand of PVIU01000190.1, from coordinate 346,313 downwards.
TTTAGACACTGGGAAAAGTAGATTCTATTTTCTGGATCTTTGGACAAGTATCTGACTCTAACTACAGTATACCCATGGGTTCGTTCCCTTGGACTTCATTTTTATGCCTGAGAATCAGTAATCCTAAGACTACGCTGAAGAGCACGTTCTGCCGAGACAGTCACTGCAATACAAATGATGGCAGAAGCGAAGGCCAAGTGGCCAAGCATCAGAGAACGGTGGAATGCAGAAAGCTGCACTGCTCTCCAGACAGGGCCACCAGCCACCCTAACAACAACCACTCCATTTTGTCTCGTCTGTAGAAAGGCAAGAAACAAAGTTAGCATTTTATGAGAGATCAGCTTGTGATAGTCTAAACATAGGACGAACACAGCAAAATACTTCAACTATGGCTGTATTTTTGTTCTATTTATGCCCAGACTTTAACAGTAGTGAGTATTTTGGAGTCCGGCTGCCTGGGTTCAAGTCCTCACTAAAATACATACCCACTGCACAGTCTTGGTATCTCAGCGTCTTGACTTGTAAAATGGGGTTAATGATAATGATGATCTCACACTGAGTTACAATAAAAATTATACAAGTTAACATTTACATATCCTATAATTATGTTCTGTGTATTTTAATAGTATAATTTATATATGCACTTATATATAATTTATATATATATAATTTATATATGCATATAGGAAAAAGTATAAGGCAAATCACTTTATCATGAAAACACAGTTCTCAAAAATAAAATAAATTTGATTATGGGTAGTTAAATCTTCAAAAAAGGCAAAATGCCCTTCAATAAACAAATGTAAGATGGATGTAACTATAGACAGTAAACCCCAGTACAGAATTAAGATTGACTTGTTGTAATCTTAGCATACCACAAGGTGAAGAAAATGAACCATTATCGGCTCAATGGAGAAATGAGCTATAGTTCCCAGACACTGCGTGAGCTAATATGTACCATGACTTCCTCATTTACCTCAGCGGGGCCTAGAACAACAGGTCTAAGTGGTTTGAAAGAACCAGAAATTGGATCTGTCAGTTTGGGTCATCCCTTTGACAGATCGTGACTTTGGGTCGCCACAGTCAGGCGCATGTGAAAGTAGCACGGGTACCTCAGGAAGAAATGATTGCCGTGCTCTACTGGAATGTAATGTCTCCTTACTGCACAAAACAGATGTTTGCTATCTATAGCTCCATGCTGGCTCTTTTCAAATTTGTCACCCATAAATCCCCTCGTATCACTCCTTAGTGTAACATTACCCTTCCAGGAAGAGAAGACATTTTTCACCGAACTCCCACGAGTCTCTAAACAGGAACATCAATCATTCAGGTGCAACGACAGAGACACTCACTGGCCTTTTGTGAAAACTAATTCATTCTTTTGCCTATCTTCCCTCCTGTTTCTGAGAGGGAGCAGAAATGTTGCATGCTTCCATCTGTATTCTGGTGTTTGATGTGCATAAGTTTAAAAGGTTTGTGAGACAGCAAAAACACACCCAGTGATAATCCACACAGGACTCTGTGCCTTATCTCCCAGGTGGGACCTAAGGAAGGAGAGAGCGATGGAGTCTATGATTCCTGCCTGGGAACTGTGACTGATTTGAGAACCTGTCAAAACCAGAATGTCCCTACAAGCATGTTTAATCACTCTAATAGATAACCTGAGAAAGAAGACCCATTTTCATTAACTGCACCCCACCCTCTTCAGGGAGCCCAAATAGAGATGCTGAATGCATTGCTTGGGTGGTGGCGTTAAGTCAAATCACAGAGTTTTAACATGTTCTCTTCCCGGTGCCAATTCTATAAAAACAACACTATCAGAAAAAGATTTCCATTAGGGTCTTGTCATACACACAAACCTAGGGGAAGGCCGACTCATTTTCACATGAATGGTTCCTGTATTCCAGTGGATGGTTTTCCAACAGCAAATTTGGAAAGGGCGGGACTTCTCAGACCCAACGCAAAAGGAGGCAAGATGTTAACACATTTTGTGAGCATTAAACCTAAGAGCGACGGCAAGGTCAGCCAACCTGTCAGTCAGCTAGTAATGGTTACCAACTGCTGGGTCAAGAACAGCTGGAGAGACCAATGAAAAGGAAAACGGTACCTGTCCTTGAGGACCCATGACAGACAAGGACACAAGAACCCACACAAGCTGACAAGAAATGCTAGCCATCACAGTCAGTTACAAATGCCACCCCTCTTTTTTTTCCCAAGTTATTTCGCTTCCAAGAATGGGAGAGGTCAGATGCAAAATTCATCTCATTTTATCTAAAGTGAAGCACGTAAAAGATCAAGGAGACTCATCCCTCCTCGTCTCAAGTTGGGCAAGTTCATTTTCCTTTTGAAAAACAAACTTGCTTTCCTAATTATAAAAAGATTTGGGGCTAATTATAACAATAATGTAAGTTGGTATAAACAACAAATGAAACTATCTTTATTTACATAGTTGAGAAATGGCCAGATATATGCCTTCAGAACTTTGAATTACACACACACACAAACACACAAGCACATGCACATACATATAGAGTGGGGAGAAGGGATGGGGCATATAATATATGTAAAAATGTCATACAATTGATTACTCTGCAAGATGGCTAAAATTAATATATAAATTAATATACATATATAACGTTATCTGTATCCTATTTTATTCCCTAAAGTCTGTGAATTTCTTCATGCACCACTACAATCCATTCCTAAAAGATTTTCTCCATACTTTGTCACATAGGGTCCTTGAGGTCCTCTGATGACAAGTGAGACCAAGAGTTCACAGTCCCTCTTGTGCTGCTAGGTACCTACTTCCTTCCCAAGTGGAAGAGGAAGTTACAGGAGGGAGGAGGGGGTTTCCAGGGCAGTGTTCCCCAACAGGACCTTCCTTTAGGGATGGCAGTGTTTGTCTGCACACAGTAGTTACATGTGGTTATCGAGCACGCAAACCATAGCTCACATTTCAACAGCCACACATGGTTCACAGTACTACACTAGGCAGTGTAAACTTGATCAGTCCAGATTGTCAGGCTTAGATAACCATTTGTCAGCAATGTTCCTGATTAAATTCTTAAAAGAAAAGCAGAGTTGACTAAACGTTGAAATAAAAGCCAGATAAATTAGTCTCTTGGCCTTAAAGACAGGAAGTATATTAGGCTGTTACATCTATTTGCTTCTTATACATTTGGCACTTCGGTCTTGTGGGAAGGAACCAGAGTACGAATATGTAAGAAAAACAGTCATCTCACCCCCTCCCCTAAGAAAGTGAGGTACTGCTTCAGGCTGAGCTAGGGTGCTCACCAGTTCTGTAAAGCCTGTTCTTTTCTGGAAAGAAAAGCAGCTGAGAACAGTCTGTGACACATCTTTCATGTGCACATCTGAACTTATCTCACCAGGCACATAGGGAATGGGAGCATCACAGAGGGGTGTCCATTCTGTGAACCATGTGATGGTGACATGCCAACAGAGAAGTCGCTACCCAACTTACATGACCACGTGTGGTTGAAACCTCATACCATTGACAGCTGGCACCTTGCAAAGGTGTCGAGTCATGCCATACACAGTGTTGGCTAAGCTAAGTTTTTGTAATACTTGATGGGGATACGAGGAACAGCCGTTGAACTCTGATTCTGGGGAAGGTGCTAGAGAGTTCGAGTAAATGTCCCTGTTTACAAACAGACAGGGCAGAATGGTTGCATACTTCACCTTTACAACAGCAATGCAGGGATGAAAAAGATTTTATTCTCTTTTCTGCAGTGGATGCAACAGGAAGAACAAAGAACAAAACATGAAGTTTTGACATAGTTCCTTTGTCTGGCCTTGCCTGTGATGGTAGAGCTAAGAGGGAGCCTCTACCCACACAACTAAGGACCAGTCTCAGGGAAAAGACTCTCCTGTCAGCACTGTAGAACAGCCCCGTGAGGGGGACACAGGAACGCCAATGCCTTGTTGAGCACTTCGGGTTGGTTTTTTTTATTTTTCCTAGTCAAAGGAAGAAGGATGTATATTTATGAGCTTTAAGGCCCATTATTTTTCTGCAGGCTGTAATTTTGTGGATTACTTTAGGAAGTGTAGAATCTTTGTCCTTAGCCATGATTATTGCCTAAGTAGGGATATGGATGAGTCCAAGTGAGGGTCAGTGGGAATCGTCCTCTCTGAGTCCCAGAGACAGGAATATGCAAGAGCAAATATACACCTTGATTCTCTTTGGCTCTCGGGATTTTTTTCTCCAGGATATCAACCGCTCTTTGTAGATACCCTGGAGATCTTTGACCTTTTGCCCTTGAGAAGTAATCAAATATCTTTCCACCAAGTCTGGAAAGGAGAGAGACTTACTGGAGAACCACTTTTATTTTTCATACAGTTTTACTGCTAACCTACAACTGCCTCAAGAAACAGTCTTTAAAAAATGACAACGGTGGGATGGGGAGATGGCTCAGCCCTTGAAGGTTAGGCTCACAACCAAGAAATGGTAAATTCATGCGTCTCTCTATAATTATCCACACATACATACTCTCCCCGCCCCCCCCAAAAAATATGTTCCATGAAGTCAAGGACCTCACCCAATTTGACTTTGTTCGTCCACAGACTTTAGAAAAGCAACTGCTGTAGTAATAGTAGTTGTCACCCTGTAAACATTTGCATGGTGGGACATCTGTGCCGCTTTAACCACAGCGTAATTGATGAAGCTATACCAGTGTCTTTTCTTTCTCTCTAAGTATCATTTCACTTAATAGATATTTGCAGGTCTCACCTCTGCACAAAAGATGGAGCATCACCTCTGTGGCTACCTTAATTACTGCCCAGTCCTCAGTTTCTCTCAGCATTAGAATGCAGAGTCAGAGGGTAGAATAGGGAAGAGTTTGCTGCACCCAGAGATGCTGAGCACAGGAAAGAGAAAAGAGGCCACTGAAAAGAAAGATGAATCTCTGTTGAAACAGCCCTCTCGGCACTCTGGAGATGAGGTTTCTTTGGTCAAGTGGGTCCTCCCTGGTGGGTCCCGCTTAAGTTAGATTAGGAGTCTCCGCATTCACCCACATTAAAACCATGTTCTAGCTACTTTTCTATTGCTCTGATAAACACCATGAACAAAAGGCAACATGGAGAAGAAAGGGATTATCTCATCTTCCACTTCCAGGTGGAAGTTCATGACTGAGGAAGGCAAGGCAGGAACTCAAGGAGGTAACTGAAGCAGAGACCACACAGGGACATTGCTTACCTGTTTGCTTACTCTGGCTTGCTTGGCTACTTTCCTCTATATAACCTAAGGCTACTGACCCAGGAATAGTACCACCCAAGAGGAATGGGCCTTCCTCCATCAATTAGCAGTCAATCAAGAAAATTCTGATGCAGGCAATTCCTCAATTCTCTTTCCTCTTTCCAGGTGTCCCTGGTTTGTGCCAAGTTGACAATAGCTGACCAGCACAGGCCATCTCTGAAAATACAAATATTGACAGAAGACAAAAGAAAGGGACAAAGAAGAGAGATAGCTTCACATTTCCTGGCTCTTCTCATTTCTTCATTCTCATCATAACTATGATTCTTTTAGGAAACTGTGACCTTCCCCATTTGATTATTTTCTGTAATCCATTATAGAGGCCAATGAGAAGAGGGGATTGCTAGGCAAGAAGCACTTAAAAGACCATCAGTTTATAGTCTGGGGATCATGTATTATCAGACTGATTCCATGCACTCAAGTTTTGCTCAGAGAACAGTCTGGGAGAATACACATTCGTTACCTGCCAGATACTTTAATATCAAAACACCTTAAAGAGTCCTTCATACACACATAACCACTTGATATTTCTTCTTTGGAGCTCGGTAGTTGAGACCAACGGCACAGACGCAGAGGGGCTGTGGAAGACTTTGCACCTGATATTTGATTCATTTGATGTCATGCGAATAAAGTGGGAAACTCTTTTAACTATACTAATATTTCTAAATAGCCAAATATTTGGAATTATTTATTAGTCTAGCCTTTACATCAGTACAAATCAGCAAGAGAACTAAAATAGGCACTATATAAACATCTACTAAGTTCAGAGCTACCTCAATGGCAGTTTCCATGCACGGATATTACTGAAGAATATTTTGCTTAGTGTTAATGACATCTACTTGGACAACTGTTCTAAAGAAGCAAAGGATCTAGTATTTGTTGGTTCAAGCCAAGCCAGACCTAGCGGTTTTACACAATCTTTATGCTGACCACAGCTTTCCAGATAAGCTGTATTGTCCCCAGCTTACTGAAAAAGAAACAGCCATGCTAGAGTAATTCATCAAAAGCCAGATTCTAACCTTGATCTATCTGCTGACATAGTTCATAAAAAAATACTGGTGTCGGAGTACACGGACCACTATGCACGCAGTGTCAGGCTCCTCATTCCAAGGCCCATAAGCACTGTTAGCTTAGTGGGACTCACACAAGAAGTATTGCAAAGACTGCAGTTTAATTAATTTTTCTGTTTCTGTCTTTTCACAAAGGCCACACTGGCTTTCTACAGCACTCAGGCCATGCTGCATGTGTGTAAGCTCCCCGCATAGACAGTGAGAAGGACAACGGTAGGGAGAGGTGAATCCTTCTGACCTGGACGTGGTGGAGTGCGTGGTGAGGGGACGACCTGAGAACAAGGCCAGAGATTCTCAGAGTGGGTGCTCCAAGTCAAGTGCCACCTCGGCAGAGCTTCCGTGTTCCTGGGCTCTAAGAAATCCCCAGAGAAGCAGGACTGCTGGGAAAAGGCCTGGAAACATGAATTTAACGAGGACTATCTCACCCATCATTGGAAAGTTCTAAGGACATCATGGAATAATTTCTTAAAACTTTTGAAGTCACACTCTCAGGGGCCTGGGTTCTATTTCAAATGAGGAAGGATTCTTCTGGGAGGCATGTTTTCTGTTGGACCTTGGGGCCCTGAGTGAGCTTGAATTACATGGCTTGCAGGCATCAGTCAGATGATTTACCTGGCTCCTTCCTCTAGTGCCCTTTGTCAGTTCCTGGCCCACGTGAAAATGTGGGACCTTATCTGAATGATGCAAGGTCCCTACTGTTGCCTCTATAATAATCTTGTGACCTAGATTTCTATTGTCTAGCTGGAAACAAAGCTCTCTGTTCCACCTGAATTACTAACCAGATGACTTTCTGTTTCTCGGGATCTAAATCTGTGGTTATACAAACATCCAGCCCTCCAATCCTAGAGTAAGACGGAATCTTAACTAAAGGGAAAGAGTATGGGAAAATATCTGTATGGGTCTGAAATCAGAGAGTCGATGGTCCTTCTGAAGCCTCCAAACTGTCCCTGAATTCCGGGACCCTTCTCATCTTCTTTCCCTGGCCACCAGAGAAGCTGACTCTGGGTACTCTCAGAACCTATCGACACTGACTGTTTGTGCATAAGGCAACCCTACCACCCCTGCTCCACCTTTCCCTCTGAGCTAACATCCCAACACCACTCTGATGTGCACATCCGGGTGACAGAGACCTTCCCTTATTATTTAGTCCCATCCCATTGTGCATCAGACTTTTTATATTTAAGTTCATAATGTGCATCTTGAAATGTGCAATGCCCTACAGGGAACAAAAAGATTACATAATTCTGAGAACAGGAAATAGTCTCTGACTACTGAACTCAAAGTCTGTTTACACTGTCAAGGAACACAATCATTGACGAATATAGTACATAATAGATACCCCTTAGATAAATACAGACTCAGAAGAGCCATAGACTTTTGTGCTTCATCTTTTTTTGTTGTTGTTCTCACATTAATGTAGGTTTAGGAGTCAGAGTAGGACCTGGTACACAGCAGAGAATGGATGTATGGATCAATCAGAGAATGAGTGAATGGAACCAAGGCTGGAGCCTCTGGTGAGAATATTGATGGTAAGAAGCAACACAGCTGAGGTGAAGGATTAGGACTCAGGGCCCTTGCACACGAAGGGACATTATTTGAGGAAATGCTGTGACTTCCATTTCTATCGTGGACATCTTCTCAAGCAGAGGAAGATCAACTAAGGCGATGCAAATATGATGGGCTTTGCTCTGGCTCGATTCCTGCTGCTGGGCTCGAACAATGACCGAAATCAACATGGGGAGGAAAGCGTTTATTTGGTGCCTGCTTCCATATCACAGCTTATCACTGAAGGAAGTCAGAGAAGGAATCTGAAGGCAGCACTCTGTCCTGGGAACAAACTCACAGCCCAGGAAGTATAGCAGAACCCACAGAGTCCCGGCTTCATGCAGGCTCACTTGCAGGTTCACCTACAGCTAGCTTTTTTATATAGCTCAAGATGACCTGCCTAGGAGTTGTGCTACCCAGTGTGGGCTTGGCTCTCCTACACCAATTAATAACTGAGACTTCCCTACAGACAAATATCCTCTGGACAATCCTTTACCCGAGATTCCTTCTCGGGTAGTTCTAGGCTGTGCCAAGTTGATGGTTAAAACTAACTAGGGTGGGCTCTTTACAGAAAACATGGATGGTTTGGTTCTCTGAATCACTGTTTTCCACTGGATGCCAGAGAGACCATTAAACCCCAAGACAGAAACAAAAGTGGGTAAGAGAACTGAGGATGAACAATATACTACTGCCCCGCCACATGCTTATAATGGAGAACGGTTTCTATAGAGTTAACTGCAACCTGACAAACAATGAGGTCTAAAGGAGTAAATTTTAAGCATATGTGTTAATACAAATGTAGGTATTACCACACACACTCTTGCTGAGAAGCTGCTACATCAAGCCTGATCTACAGACGCAAAGGTCCTTGGGTAACTATGGGACTGATTCAGATTTCCCGGCTCATGTCACCATAATGATGAGAAATCTGAGAACTTGCTTTGGGATGTGTGATATGAGGCTGGGCTTGGTGAAGCAATGCAGAGAGGGAGTGGCTGGTGGTTACACTCAAACGATCGAGCAGAAATGTCTAAATGCTTCCACTTCACCAGGACTGTGACTTCTGGGGGGACAGTGCTTGAAGGCCTTGCAAAATAATGAAATGGAGGGTTGAGTCAGAACAATTTGGTTAGATTAGAGAAGAAAAATTACTGCAATCCAAGAGTCCTCCCAATTGTAAATCAACCAACAAGAAACTCTAAGGCAAACAGGATGGTTTTGCAACACAGTGCTGAGCAGAAAGGAGCTGAAAAGGGGCAGACCAAGCCACTCCCAGGGTAGTGTTTGGTTTTCTATTTTATTAGCACAGTGACCTCATTGCCAGTACCTCGGAGATTCCTGATGTGTGGTTTTTCATTTTTCCCTTTAAGGGGCCTCTGTCCACAGCTCTTCCCTTTTTTCTTCTAAACTATGAACTGCTTATCATATGTATAAAAGACAATTCCAGCTAAAATCAAAGGATCGCAGATTGCCATTAACACGCCCATCTTCATGGAGTTGAGCAGAGCCCTGAAAACAAGGTTATATAAGGGGGGAAAAATCCTTTTTTTTCCTTCAAAATTCTATTCACTAGAGGCCAAATTTCATGAGTTTAAACTATAAGAGAGAATATTTCCTTCTGAAAACCTGTTATTACTTCCTCAAGATAATGAAAAACCACTTCATATAGGCCACTTACCACGGGCACTTTTAAATTTTATGATGGAGAAGTCACGATAGCTGATGAAATGGAAAATTTTCTCTAGATATTTCCTTCACTCCAATAAACTTTTGAGTTCCAATTAGAAAAGAAACAATAGGAATGGAAGAAAGAAAAAAGCCAATGAAAAGAAGGGGCTTCAATGCCATTGACACGGCGTGACTGGTGGGTGAACGAGCAGCTAGAGCGACGTAGACGCTGAAGTCACCAGCCCTGTCACTGACTCCCTATTATTAAAACTTCCCTTGGTGATCAACAGTGACATGAAAAGATGTTCAGTCACCCTGCTAACTAAGGAAAAATTAAAGCACGCAGCTCAGCTTTGCTGTACAGATGGACAACCACTGGGAAGTCACAGGACAGTCACGTTCACTGGCTCGAGTTTAAACCTGGGGCAGCCTTACAAAGACATTCGTGAAAGCCCCTAGCTACCTCCACAATGTTTACACATTAGTCCAGAAAGCTTTCTCCGGAAACATTTCCTGAGAAAGTCCGTCAGGAAATCGTGTACTGCTGTAAACACACAAGCACATATGGACATAAACTGAAAAGACAGGCTAGTAAAGCAGGATATCAATTTTAAAAAAGGGCCATCCATAGCGGAATGAGTTCAAAAGATGACAGCACACAGGATGCGTGTGAGAACCATATGGCTGCCTGTGGGACACGAGTTTGCCAAGGCTAGCTCCTCTAATGGAAGAGGCCTTCCCTTCCTCGTCTTTTTATTATTCATATTTATTACAAATTATTTGTTAAGCACTTACTCTATGAAAAGCACCAAGGGGAGATATGCTCTCTGTCTTGAGTAAACTCAGGATTTAGGGTGTCAGTCACCTTAGTATTTTTATTGACCAAACACAGCATGTTAATCTGGTAGGTTTAGTCTATGCGGTCAGGCATGTGTGCCGATGCTTCAAGGGCTCATGTTACCGATACAGCTCCTCACTGTTCAGTTCCATAAGGCAGCACTCACGCAGCAACTCTGACTCAAGACCACCTGACATTTCTTCCCACAGAGCAGGCGCTGTTGAAATGCTGACTGAGCCAACACATACACACCTAAATTTAACTTTTGTTTTTGTAGAATTAGCACACTGTCAGAATTTATCAAGTACTACTTATGTAAAACTGTTCTTGGGTAATTGTGCAGTAATTAAGTATATGAGAGTAATTAAGGATTTCTGTGACTCTAATCATCAATCCTTAGTACTGTTCAGGCCTTAATAATACCCGAGCTGATACTGAAAAGGATGCCTGATTATGACTGCTGATAACATCTGAGTGGCATTGAGTACACTCACCGGCTCATTTCTTTTGTAAATATCTTGCCTGTTTCTCAGTGAAGTCGATGACATTTGATTTCTAATCAGTTATTTGTGTCTTCCTGAGATTTCAAAGTTAGGACATGCTCAAACTCTACTTGAGCAATACAATTACTAGACTTTCCTCTTTTGCAACCTCACATATGCTGTTGTGGCTAAATTTCCCATAGAGGAGGAGTATGCTTATCGTCTTTCTAAAAACGCCTTAAGCTTTAAAGAGTTAACATTCTAAATCCCTAGCAATGAGATCAGGCATGGCAGTACCCCCAAAGAACTCTTCATGGAAAGTGCCAATGAGCAACTGTGATCAGTAGATGGCCACGGAAGAAGAGATGAACCCAACTCCTACCTGCCACAAAATACTCACAGTTACATCAAGTGTACTGTGATGTCCAGAGCTGGAAAGATGTGTTGGTTAGCACAAACCGTTTATAATGTGTTCTGTTCTTTGAGGCCTGTTGGTAGATCGAAACCCTTTGTTTCCCCATGCAGTCAATCTGAACTGAGTTGACAAGCTTAGAGATTCATACTGAGGTGGGAAAATGCCACCATTGTCTAGACACTGTCTGGCTCACTTCTCTGGGGGCCCACAGACAGGGCATATTTTTTAAATCATGAAAAAAGACAAGCTTATAAACCACAGGGGCTGAGACCAAAAGTAAGGGCTCCCACTTCCCACTGCTACTGTGCTGGCATCAAACAGCCTCATGGTGTTTTCCTAATGAAACGGAATAACTGGACCATGGATGATGGGATGCTGGCAACTGGAAACTCCAAAGGAGCGAAAAGAAAGAGCACACAGTGGGAGCCTGAGAGGCACCCAAGGGATTGGAGGAGATGGGCAAAAATCTGGGCAGAGACCTAGAAAGACCGACTGATTTCCAAGATAGGTAGCATTGCCTATTTTACAGATTAGGAAATGAAGAGAATGGAAGGCAGATTGCACAATGTACATGTGTGTGTGTGTGTGTCCCTGTCCATCTATCCGTCTGTCCAATAAGCTCAGCTTTGCATTTGAGGGTGGCTATATATGTACTATATTTGCTCAGTCTTCTCTTCCTAAAGCCGGCATATGACGTGTACAATGTCAGCGTTCCTATGGTGACCAGGATGATGGGAGAGCCCCCTTTCAAGGTAACAAAATAGAAGATGGTAGAACGGGACACTGTTGATTCAACTAAGCTGTCCCTCTACCCAACGTGCTGCTATACTGGTTGTCTTATGGAGAAACAATAAATCTGTACCCAGCTGTTGCTACTACCCCATAAAAACACTCTGGAAGCTCTCACTCTGCAGAAATGCTTATGTGAACTGGCTGGACCGTCAGGAAGCCAGTACTGACCAGAACACTCAAATACAAGAAACAGTGGTAACACACCATGGAAGAGTAAGATGGACACCTAGTCCAGTGTGGCTAGACCTCGGAGTGGCTATCAAAAATCCACAAAAGGGGCAGAGTCGATAGCTCAACTGGTAACATATTTGTTACATAAGCATGAGGACCCAAATTTGGATCCCTGGCATAAACATTAAAAAATACAGGTGCTGGTGTGCACATCTGCAGCCTCACTGCTGTGGGGTATGGAAGCAATCGGGTCCCTGGAAATTATTAGCTTGCTAGTCTAGCAACGGGTGAGCTCTGGGTTCTGTGAGACTCCCTGTCTCAAAAAGTAATGTGGAACATGATCAAAGAAGAAGCCTGGCATTGTCCTGATTCTATGTGCACACATATCCACAAACACATGTGCCCATGCCCACAGGAATACCCATATAAGCATATACATATGGTTATGTATACATCTTTATGTATACACATACACACACACACACACACACACGATAGAGAGAGGGCAGAAAACACAAAAGAGTAGGGCACGTGACCTACAGGTACTCCATGTCAAGTGTTGAAAGGGAGGGACAGAAGCTAAGCTCCATGCAAGACTTCTCTTTAAAAATAAATAAATAAATAAATAAATAAATAAATAAATAAATAAATAAATAAATAAATAAATAAATAAATAAATAATAAATAAATAAAGACTCTTGAGCAGGAAACTCCTATAGTTGCGCTCATTTCTAATTTCATTAAGACAAAGCTAAAAGGGCTTTCGCCCACTGCAGTACCTAAGTTGAGTGTGTTTCCATCTCTCCTTTGCTATTCCATCCTTCTTTTCTTCAGAAAGATTGTGAACACACACACACCACACTGACTCTCCTATCACTCCTCCAGCTTCCCACTTGGATCTGCGAATGGCGAACTCCCTTTCAGTCACGGAGTTTTCCAAACAGCACAATCTAATTTTGACAGTGAGAACTTCATGTTTCTGCCTATCCTGGGCCACCCTCTGCACAGATCTCTGTATGATGTTTGTAAAACATCAGCAGGACAGCATTGAGTGTTTCTCATTGTTTCTTTCTCCTGCATCCTCTCCTCCACTTTGGGCCTAACCTCTGCACCCAGCAGGAAACCATCTCCCAGTGTCTCTCTTCTCTGCATACTCCACCTTTGATAGCATCTTCCTTGCAAGGCAGCTTGTTCCTTTTGCCCCTTTTAGCCACTGCAGTATGGCAATCGTTAAATGGCATTCTCGTTGCCTGGTACTTAGAGGGTGACCAACAAACACCCGTTGAACTGAACTTGGCCTCTCTTTGATGTGTCCAGAGGCAGGAAGACTGTGAAAATGCTCTTCTAGGAATTCCCATGGCATCTGAACAATCAGCAGTGAATAGGGAGTTTAAAAAGAAATTATCCATTAGTAAGTACCATAACAAAATGTACAAATATCAACTCTCTGGCAACTAATCCAGGCAAAATTCTGAAGCTTGCCTGGGCAAGAGAATTACCCTGACAAGAAAGAAAAGCCCAAAGCACAAGCTTACATGGTTGGAAAGAGTGTCCTTATGTTGACATCTGAAAGAAAAGATCAAGTATACTAAGAAGTTGCCTTAGAGATATCGCCCAAACAGAGGCTGGAAAAGTCTATCAACATTAAGTAGGAAGGACATCGCATTCTCTTTACTAATAAAGGCAATCTGAATGGGTGGGGTGGGTGTCAATAAAATCACAGTGAGGACATGTGAAAGAATGTTGGTTGTTGGTGTTAATCCTGACAAGTGTATCCTTTACTTAATCAAAGTACAAGATCAACACACAATGTCTAGTTCAGTACCAATTAGCAGATAATTAACAAGGCTCAGAGGATCTTCTTTTCTTCTTCCTCATCAGTAAGACCAGAGCCCCTTTGAATTCTGACCTTTTAAGTTCCAGGAAAGACAACAGTGTGTCAGAAAAGGCACTGCGTTTCCCCACAGGGAGTTGCAAACACCTGCTTCTTTTGGTGTGCCTTTGACTTGGCATCACCTTGATTATGGATTCAGTTTGGAAGTGTGGACCTCTTGCAAAGTCCACATTGTGTGCCAGGGTAGTGATGCCTAGATATTTTATATCTTTCTATGTCTCAGCTCCCATTTCTGCAGATGGAGGGATGGCATCTCTCCCTAACCTCTCCCCCTACTGCAGGTCAGACAGAGGAGATGGGCTGTGGTGCTCTTGAAAGCCATGAGCATCTTCAAAGAAGACACGAAGACTCGCTGTGGCCATTGAGTTTTAGTTGAGGATGAGGTTCTCTGCCACCAGGATACTGTGTAACTTCATCTAGCAAAGGTGAGCAATGAAAGGGACAGCTGCAGCTAGTAAGGACACCTGGGTAAGGAGGGTCACTCACCCCTGAAAAAACAGAATATATGCTTTGTCCTCATCTAAGGGTGGTTGGTGAGAAATGCTGGCACTCAGAAAGTTTTAGGACCAGCTGAGAGGGGGCCTAGGACTGCATCTGTGCCCCTGCCCCTTCACCAGGTGGTTAAAGCACAGGCAGCTTCTTTGCAATCTCATCACTGGAGCCATGTGGCCATCTCTCTGGAGCGTGTCATGAATTCTCATTTTCCCTAACTCTAGTCTGAACCTAATTTATGGCTGGTTTTTCTCATTGGCTATAGAAGCTTTTTAACAATTAAGAAAGAGGACATTTTATTAAAAAAAAAGCTTAACATTTTCAAGCTGAAAATATATTCATTACTTATCTTTCAAAGGAAAACTGCAGAGGAAGAGTATTTTGCCAGAGCGACACGGAGCATGCTCCCTGGGTCCTCGTGGTTCATTATTCACTTGTTGAATGAGCAAGTGCCAATTACTGATCCAGTAAATACTTAATAAATGCCTAGTTTGCACCAAGTGTTATGCTTACTCTGGGGCTACAAACATGATCCTTGTTCTCAGCGTCTAATAACGGACAGGGAAGGAGAAGGAAGAGACTGAAATGAAGTGAGCGCCGCGCCTGCACCTGGTGCTTTTCTCATCAGCTTCCTGTACCAAATGATGAAAGAGGAGAGAGGAAAGTGTCCTCATCAGGGGCTAGGAACCAGGCACAAAAACCTGCCTATGCACATGGAGTTTAGAGTTAACGGGATTTCCAAACTGGCCTCCTTCACACCCACTCATGAAGTTTTGTGAGAACAGGAAATAAAGGGGAGGTGGGGGATGGCACGGCATTAGCCTGATTAAAAGCAAACCATCAGCATTTTAACTAAATTTCTTTCCAGTTCATTTTTCTACATGTAGGTTAATTTTTAAAGTTTTGAAAAGTGTAACCAAAGCACGGCCTACTGCATTTCACTGGACCTAGGACCACGCTGCCTGTGAACTGCTCTGTTAGTGTGTATACCACCAGAAAGAGGGATTGCTACCAGCATCAGGTGCCACTGACTGAGAGATAGGCCCAGATTTTGGCAGCCTTAAAATAGGAACATTCAAACAGTGTTTCACGAAGGTGACCAACTCTGACTTCCACAGAACCCACACCACGCTACCCACCTCTCTTCTAGAGGGTGCTTTCCAGACCATGGCCTTGGGTCTCCTTTCATCAGACAAGCTGCTGGCCAGGAAGAGAACTCATTTGTTCTTTTTTTATACAACTTACCTTGGGCACCTGCAGCAGGCACTTACAAAACCATTTCCTGGTGTAACTGAAGTATGAGAAAATGTTCATAAGTAGGTAGAAAGCAAAAACTACCACTGAACTAAGAAGCCTAAGCTTTGCTGGGAAACAGTGGACAAGTAGGGAGTGTGGAAGGTGGAGGGAGCTTTAACTCAGCCAGGGATGCTGGCTTTCCAATGTCCACCCTTGCTACAGATGACCACTGTCATTTTCTTGTCTCCTCCCTGCTGCTCAGGGCTCTGCTTTGCGGCTCCTGTTCAAGTTCAGCACCACAACACTGTTGGAGCCTACTACGTATGGACCTTACACTCAGAGTAAATGCTGGCTTGGCTTGGGACACCATCTATTAATTCCAAGTGATAAACCATATAAATATGTGTTATCAGTGAGAGGACAAAGATGAAAGGCTCACTTGTGGAGTCATTGAAGGCATCTCAATGGACAGTATCATTTTTGATTATAGAGAATTCTGACAACAGGAAATAGAAGGATTCAACAGTTGGAGTCTGCATGGTTTGGCATGTCAGTTCTGTGGAAGTCCACCAGCATTATGTTCTTCAACTGACAAAATGAGTTTAAATAAAGAAAAGAAATTGAAGCAGACTCAGTTCTCCAAGTGTGGCCCTTGTTGAACACAACACCAGCACAGACTGAAAACCTCTGTTATTTCTCATTTCCTTCTGTTCTTTTCGTCCTACATGAATATCTATAGTCATTACTACATATGAAGAAATGTGTTGAGCTCCCTAAGAGATCTGATGATGGGTCAGAAGATTCTGGCCTCAGAAGCAAGTTTATATATTAATAAAGAAGATATGTTTTATTCAGATAAGCTACAAGATGAAGAGAATGGAAGATCTACCAAAGAAACACAGGTGAGACATAGTTCAGAGCCAGCGGCATGGCATAGCTGGGGATCAGGTGTCGACCTGGCTTATGGGAAGGAGATTATAGACATGGACAGCAAGGCTCTTGGGGCTTCCTTTCACACAGTCTCCTGATCATTCAGAAGCATGGTGCTATTGCTATTTCCTGCCCTTGAGGTGTCCCAGGGACACTGGGAACACAAACGATTGCCTTGAGCAGAATACTATAGGTGTTACAAGTCAGTTCATCTGAGGAAAATACTATGGGGTTTCATGCCTATGAGTGTACTAGTAAGTGTGTGTGTGGGGGGGCTAAAGGCTCAAGTCTGATGTAAAACAGAACATCTGAGACCTGCAGCTGGTCACTAGGATAAAAGGTGACAGCAAAACATTCCCTTTCAAAACTCAAAGGGCTGCCAGCCCCTGCTTACCATGGACGTGGATACCATTCGACTGAAAAGCAGGGTTTGTTTCTGGCTGGTAGGACTTCAGGAGTGAGCTTGGTGGCTGCTGAGTGTGGGAAGGCTGTGCTCTCTGCAGCAGTGACGGAGGAGCTGGGACTCTTCCTGGGCTCATGTGCTGAGGAGATGGAGTCGGAGGTGCAAACCTGGGAAAACAATTCCAAAAGGCAGCATGACCAACTCTCCAAAGCCTTCTACGTCCCCATTCTGGCCCGACCTAAGGGTTACAATATGCTCTTTCAAAACCCTTCATAACCTCTCTCTCTTCCCACCACTGAGTTCTTCTCTGAGACGCAGAGAGAAGAAAAGACACCAACAAAGAAAACCTTAGTCACAGTTTGGGTTTGTCAAGCTTCTTAAACTGCATTTCAAATCCTCTGGGTTTTGTGAAATTCAAAGCACATCTATTGCCAGGCCCCTTTCCTGCTAATTTTAAAATCCGCTCACATTTTAGGGGAAATTCGATTCGTATGTTTCTGAGTCATTTACACTTAGCTCATAAACATTTTGTTTTGCAAGGCATATCTGAGGTCCAAGAAGTGTTACGGGTCCTTATTTTGACCCTCTCTAACTAGAGTCTCCTTAAACAATACATTCTTTCTTGCCAAGAGTAAATTAACTTCAACCTCAAAGGTCAAATGTGCCTTGAAACCCAGAACCTGAGAGGTCGGCTTGGGTTCTGTGCTGGGCAAAGAACATTCCTGATGGTGTAGAGGGAATGCAATGTACAGCATTCTTTGTCTCAACGTGGAACAATCACAAAATTGGTTGGTTTTTTGGTTTGGTTGAACCCAATGCCTTGCGCATGCTAAGCAAGCACTCTACTCCTCTACTCTGAGGGCTGTACCCTCAGTGCCAAGTCCAAGAGTACTGGTTTCTGAAAGGAGATACATTGATATTTAAACAAGAAAAAAAATCACCAAGTGACCTTGGACAACTGTATATTTATCTTCTCGTTGTGAAGTTCTGAGGCACAGATTTAGAATGACCTTTATTGTCTTAACAGAGAAGGAAGGTAGACTTCTGAGAACAGCCTTGCAGTTGGAAATGTTCACAGAGAAATCAACAGGATGCTGAACGTGTTGGTTCAGCAGGGGACTGTGACACTCATGGTAGAGAAAGAAGCTGAGGGTCTTCCAATGCCATGAGAATAAGCAACGAAATAATTTTGGGTAAAGATATGCTAGCAATGAAGTGTTTAACCTCTTCTCTCCAAAGTTCACTAACACAAAAACATTTAATTGGTGCCTGTTTACACTGTGCAGGAAGAAAATCTTTTATCTTGCACTAGGAAACACAGGTCATTGTCTATGACATTAGTCGTTTTCTATGAACAAATGACTCCACAAGCCCGGGCACACCTGAGAAAAAGGCAAGGTGCATTAGACAAGTTCACAAAGCAATTCAAAGAGTCCTGAAGCAGAATATCTCAGAAGGCAGAGCTTTGACAGTTCTGCTGTAGCAGTAAGAGCATAGGACAATGTGCCATGCTCGATTTGTACTTCATTTGTGAGGGGTAAGGAAACTATCTAAGATGGTTGCAGAGGAGCCAAGAGGAAGATAGGGTCTCAAAGCAAAGAGGTCAGAGCCCCTAGGAAAAGTAGATGTGACAGGATGCCTATGAACTGGTAGTCTCTGGGGTGTTTATTCTAATGACGGAGAAGGGCAGCTGCATGTCCCGTGCTGGCAAATGTGCACTTTTCTAAGCACATCCTCTTAATTGGGATTATCCAGAAAACTCTACGCTAAGTGGCCCTGAGAGAAAACACAGCAAGCAAATCCTGGCACTGGCCTGAGAACATCTAGTAAAACACGTAAGCCAGGATTCCCCATATGGAGGCTATTTCCTGGGGAACATGTCCTTATTGTGTCTCCGAAGTTACTCTGAGCTTGTAGGAGAGGGATGAGCAATTACGGAATCACAGACTTTGGGGATAGATGGAGCCCACACTGGCACCCAATCCTGGAAGTCCCTGTTCTTATGGTCCCTGGGGTGGGAGAGGGGAGGGAACTGAATAGTGAGGTGTGACTGTTATCATTATCATGTAATCACATTGATGTTTCAACTTTGTTTGAGAAACAAAATAATTAAGACCCGTCTCTTGTTTACTTCTTTGTTTGAGAACAAAAGACACAAGCTAAAGGTCCTCTGGTGTTTCCTTCTGGTACCTCTGCTACCCTCTTTCAGTCCCGGGCTGAAGGAGCAGAGCAATGAGTGGACAACCAAGTTGGGACTCTAAATAAGAGGGCATAACCTACCCCCAAACAACATGATCAATCTAAATCACATTAGCTGGGTTAGTAAGGAGGAGAAATGGTGTACAAAGAGTGCAAAGGAAGTCCAAAGTTCTTCTAAGTACAAATCTAATGCTTTTATCATTTGCAATGATGGGGTCAAAGGCTAAATTATGACTACTAACTAGGAAATGAAGAATACAAAAGTACAAGGGTATAATTTATTAAAATATTTTGAGTCATCTATAGGTAGATTATATTACTCTAGATGTAGATTCTGTATTGTATGGTTTTATATAATTATGACCTCATTCCAAATTATTCTTACCTATTCATACAAGTTCCTGGGCATATTTTCTTGGCTATCACATATTATTTACTACTGGTAAGGATAAATAAAAGGAAAGATATACACCAAGGTTTTAGCATTATTTCACAACCTAGAGGCAGGTGGAGTCAAAGACAGGTGGAGTTCTGTTAATTTGAGTCCAGCCTGATCTACAGAGTAAGTTCCAGAACAGTCAAGGCTACACAGGGAAACCTTGTCTCGAAAAATGAAAGAAAAAAAGTGATCATGTGATCATATTTTTAGACAACTGCCAGAAATAAGGAAGCAAGCAAGAATCAATAAATTAAAATTCCAGCACAAGAAATCTATTTATAAATAAGAATGTTTTTCAAGCACAGAATCAATTTATACACATTTACAAGAATCAATTAAAAAACATTTTGTTATTTTTAATCCATGAATTTTTAGAATCAGTTTTATTTCTGCAAAAAATACCACATAGTATTTTTTCTTTTTCTCTCATATATAATATCACAATCACAGTTTCTGCTCCCTTGACTCTTCCCACCTTTCTATCTCCCCTCTCCTGTAGACCTACTCCTCCTCCATTTCCCTTCAAAAAAGAGCAAGCCTCATGGTATCAGCTGAGCAAACATGACATAACAAGTCACTCTCCACTCCCACTGTTAGGAGTCCCACAAGATCACGACGCTAACAACCATAATATACATGCAGAAGACAGAGCTCAGACACATTCAGGGTCTGTGACTGTCACTTCAGTCTCTGTGAGTTCCTATGAGCCCTGCTTAGATGAGTCTGTGGGCTGTGTTCTCATATACAGTGTTTAAACTAAAAAATAAAGTCACGGCCTTTGTTAATTTATATGTACTAAGTTGTTTGCTAACCAGCTCATGGTACAGCATAACAGCAAACTAAATTCAGGTTAAGGGCAGAAGAGGAATGTGGAAATGAAAACAAAATCCTACAATTAGAGGCAAGGGCCTCAGACACATCTGAAAACAACAGACACCAAGAAAGACAGATGTTACACATTTGACTCAATAATCCACAGAACCCAAGAAATCCAGTAGCTTTAGACAACTTCATACAAAAGAAACCAACAGAAGATGAGAAAGGATGCTGAAGCTTGTTGAGTTGCAATTACCTTTCCTGTTGTGGCTGCAGGGAAGGAAGCCCTCCCCATCCCATATTCTAAGTGAGGATGATGACAACAACGACAGCAACCGTAATTTATGTGATGATGACGATGTAGAAAAGATCACTTCTGTGGAGTATTTCATCCCTCTATGTCAGGCCAAGGCGGCTTCACCTACCTATCCTGAGTTACAGTAGGTCCAAGAGGCATAAGAAAGATCCTCTGGCACCTGTCTATGCCCATCTCTGTGACCCCAGCTGATCTGCAATAATCATTTCATAGATTTCCTTCCACTCAGGCTGAATAGTCACTGCTTATGCCTATCACAGGACCTCAAAAGAGACAGCTACTGCACAAGTCGGCACATAGCAGACTAGGGGAAAATCCCTGCTTACCAGAAACAGAGCACACAAAAGCAAACCAGAACTGAGTCAACCATTTCCACTCACTTGGTGGGGGAGTTGGTATGACCTTCTGGTGAGCAATGGTTTGCCAATAAAAGGAGGTAAGGAAGGGGTTTTTAAGGCCTCATAAATGAGCCTCCGGCAGAAGGGGGACTTAAAAGGTTCCGGCAAATACTCATTTATGTACACTTAAGAAAATAGCTGATCACCTGGCCACGCGCCTTCCTTTCAGTACCTCCCTTTCCTGCCTTCCCCTGCCATCAGGCTCCCCACGTGGCAGTGGGCAGGCCAGCACAGGGAGGTCACCATTCCTCAAGATGCAGCCGCTAATGCCAGGCTACCACAAGACAGTAAGTCCCAAGTGGACCGAGCACAGTTAAATGGGGGGTGGTGGTGTGGAGAATGAGGTGGGTGCAGAAAGACAAACAGGTTGGCCGTCAGAGCATACAGGTTTGGACTCTGGTGTTCTCTGACTAGATAAGTAAATCTCCTAATTCCCCGAGCAAGTGTAAGACAAAGATAGTCCAGTTCCCCTCAGAAGTGAAAAGTATGAGATCATTCTAATTTTCTTTTCATTCGAGAGATATATACTGGCCATTGGCTGAGTGGGTAGCTGCTATAGGCACAGTGGGAAGAGCAACTGCAGAGACATTTCTCTGAATTTCAGGAAGTTACTGAAAGGAAGCAAGCAAGCACACCTAAGACTAAGTAAAATAAAAAAAATAAAAAGGTACTGTGATAGCAAGTGACAGAGAAGAAGTCACAACAGATATGGAATGACGGTGCGCTGTACAGAAGTGCACATTCAGAAGTCCGGGATATCCTAAAACTTAAGACTAAGAACATCTGACAACTTTCAGGTGATCAGTGCATGCTTAGAGAATGGATGGTTGATCTAAATAGTGTCCATGTAGGGCATCTGGGATATGTGTTTGTGGTGACCCCGGGTCTACAAACGCCCAAGATTATAGTCTTGGTGCTATGTCAGAACACTTAAGGAAGGCTCAGAATGATAACATAAATCTCAGGAGACCTTTTCTCACTTGACAGTTCCAATATGGAAACTAACACTGACTCATCTGGTTCCTTTTCCAGTTCCGGAGCAGTGAGCTTTGCAGCCTGTAAGGGTCTAACTTCTTGGTGCTGCCTTAACATGTCAGTGCCCCCGTGGAGCATCCCAGGTGGAGGGGATCTGGAGTACCGTTTTCGGAGGGAAATAAAAGCGGTCAAGAATGGTAAAGGGACCTCCCTGCCTTAGCAATCTACTTTTCCACGCATTGCTCCCTTACAGCAAGTCATGACCAACTTCTCTCTTGGAATTCAAACCAAGCCAGTGGGGTAGGGTCAAGAGAGGAATAGGAGGTGACTTCCAAGGGCATCCGAAATCTTAACCCTTATCATTACTCAGTACAAAGTGTATCAGTAACGCAGACTTAAAAAGATCTGACAATGAAAGTGTTGCTCCTTGGTTTTAGGAGTTCAATCCAACCTGCTCATTCCAAGTGAGGTCTTTGTGCACAAGCTGGTCGGGCACCAATCTTTCCAACAGACAACTCCTTTCGGTTAGGACTTCGTTCCTTGTCTAGATGCCTAGACCATTTTATATCAGCTTTCAGATATATTTGAAAACAAAATTTACTAATGATTGTGCTGCAGGCCGCACCCATGTTCCATATTTCTTCATGCCATTGGTCTGTGCTGTATACACAATGGTACTAGCCAATCAGGTGGGGCTGTGTCATAGCTCTGCTCTGAGTCTTAACACTGTGCACAGAAGAAACTCGTGTATTACATGATCAGTTAGATTAAGCATTGACTGGTAGGTGGTTTGGATAGTTCACCCACCCCTTTCTTTTCCACTGGGGCTTGTAGACTTAACAAAGAAGGGGGAACATACGTGAGCAGCTACTTTCATTGTATCCACACAAAAATATTACTGAATTGCTGCCAATTGTATTAACGGATACAAACTGGCCTATGATGGAGTTTTGCAAAGATCTTTCCCCCAAGAAATTGTAGGGTATCATCTGTTGGGGTTTTAAAATTCATCTGTGAAAACTAATCATTGAAAAATGGCTTGCCGTTGGTCCACTGCGGAGGGAGGGGAGGAGAGAGAAATCCTATTCAAAACCTAAAATGAAAAGCAGTTTTAAGGATTTCACATCTGATTTAACGTCTTAAAAAAGCCCAAATCAGCCCACTGATAATACTGCACTTTGTATAGCCAGAGAGCTCTCCATTTTAGTAGACTTTAGTGGTCTTTATAACGATTTATGAATCACTTCATGAATTCCTGGCTGACTCATCTGGGTGACTATAGTATCTACTTATACTTCCCTTCTGTCTCACAAAAGAGACACTTGGACTCAGTTCAATCCAGATTTGTCCCCAAATGAATCACAGCACGTTACTGGGGAAACTGCAGATTGAATTCGGCTTTTGGGACAATTGGGGGCAGCTTTCAGTAATGAAGAAATGGCTGCTGGGAGGTGTGGGTAATTGAAAAACCATCCATCTGGGCAGGACCAATGCTGGCCAAGAGCTGAGTGTCCGTCCAAGGAGTTGGTCTTCACTCAGAGAGCCAAAGCGGGGCTCTGTAAAGGAGTAGCGCATCTATCTCCTTATAAACAGCTGGATCAATAATTATTGCAAACAGTTCATCAAAACAGAGGAGCTTAAGACTTAAAACTGATCCCCAAGCCTCCGGTGAACATGAAAAGACTGTGGGTGAAATGAGAAGAGGCCTTTAAAGGGGATTCAAACACATATTATAAGGAGTAGCATTTATGGATATGACGTAGATGAAGTAACATACAGGAGAGCCATTTCATTTGGGTACAGAGAACAAGCTGTAAAGTCAAGAAAATAATGAACGCCAAAGGCTAAGAATTCTACATAAGCATGTATTTTTTTTTTCTGGTAAACTCTGAAGCAGTGCCAAAGGTGCTGCTGTTTTCCTTTGTGGAAAGGAAAATGGAGAAGGAGAAAAGATCTATGTACACAAGAACAATGAATACTGCAGAAACAGGAACTGAGATTTCTGAAATATCTGGACCCAGGGATTGGTGGTGACTCAGTCATTTTTCTGTTTCAGAATCTGCTGCAAACGGGAAGAAAAGAAACATCGTATTCTGCCAAATTCTCCTTTCAAAAGAGCATTTAACCAAAAGAAAATCTTGTCTGTGCTGGTCTTGGACATTTGATCTTAAAAAAATGTTCTGAAAAGAGCATTTCTGCAGTGATGTCATTCTTCCTAGGCTGCTGTGAGTGGGACCGACCAAGTGGGCCAACTCACTGTCCTACATTAAGGGAAGCGCCTCTCTCTTGATCAGCATGGCAGCCCTGCTCAATGTGCCTTCTGAGAGAATGTAGGCTGAAAAAGTTAACACCTAGAACAGACAGTAATGAGAATGCTAGACAAGAAAAACTGTTATTTTTGCCCAAACATGAGAAAGGGAGGCACAAGTGTATCCCACACAGACTAGCCTAAACCCTTTTCCATGGCTTCAAAATGTAAACAGTTTCTCTAAAGTCTATTCAGCTTTGAGGATCAAATTTAAATGTGACTCCTGCCATACATGGCTAAATACATTTGCAAGCCAGTGCTAAATGAGACCACAGCAGCCAGTAAAATCTGTGAATCTTAAGAAATTAGCTGAGAGGTAGTCTGTTCAGTAATGACATGTGCTGTTTGGATGTGGTTTCTTTCCATACCTGGAGTATCCGGTTAACTATGAATATTCAGTTCCTTCTCTTGAAAGTAAGACTCAGTAACTGACTAGCAAAGTAAATTGGAGGAAACAGCATTTTCAAAGGCCACAATCGATCAGAGAAGGGTTCATGGTTCCTCTGCTGGAAAGAGTAACTCCTCTGCCACTATTGTCAATTTGCATCTGTAATACATTACCCAGCAATGTGCAAAGACCAGTACTTAGTAAATGCCGGTCACTGCTGCCAAAGAACGACTCTGTGGGATGTTCTAGCGCTTGCAGAGACTCAGTTCCCTAGTTGAGTGTCAATTCCTGGGGACAGGTAGATGAGCCATCTGCTCAACTGAAAAACATCTCTTTGGATACTGTATTTGTTTCTGTAGGAAAACTGCTACTCCAGAAGAGAAGAGAATGCCCCTGTTCGTTTGCTCGGAGGCTGACTAAAACATGGGGCTTTTCTTCTTCCTTGCAACCACACTAAAAAGCAACCAAAGAGATTTCTCAGAAAAAGAAGCCAAAACAAAACAAAACAAAGAAACCTCATCCAAAACGCAATGCCTCTTAGTGTCTGTTCACCTTGATAGCCTCCATCCTGACCAACAGACAAATCTTCGCTTGCAAAATGGTGGAAGTGTCTGAGTAGTGAATGCCCTTTCTTAGGAAGAGAAATGACCTTGTCAGTCTAGATGGCACTACTAGACTATGACGTGGAGCCTCTCTCCGGAGCTACCTGTTCCACACCAGAGAGCAGGAACTTAGGGCTATGCAGTCATGTAAGTCAGGCTGGAAGGCTGCTGAGCTCTCGCCTTGGAGCTTTGGGCTCTGCATAATTTGCTTGAGAAGAGAGTACACTGACAAGCTTGAATAATACCACGGCCTAGCAACAGTACCATACTTCTGTTGCTTCATGTGCTAAAGTAGAGGTGACAAAAAAGAAATTCTATTTTACTTCAAAGCATCCTTCTCACAGTCATGACTCACTTTCCAGACAGAAAATCCAAGGGGACAAAGAAAACATCATCTTGGCCTTAACAGGAGGGGTATTTGTTTGGAATGTGAATAAAATCAAGATGGCTGTCTTTGCTTTTAGGGTCCAGGTGACTTCCTTAGCACTTAAAAAAGTAACTTTTATAGCTATCTTAATAGTTGATTTTTTAATGTGTGATTATACTTAAGCTAAAATGAGGACATAGTGCATTCCAAATTTAAAAAATATAACATGAACAGTAATCTGATGTGAACAAGTATAAGGACCAGAATGAAGCTGTCTCTTTGGTAAGTGCATATGGAGTGTCATAGCAAGGCCTGCAGCAGGGGCCGAAGTGACTCAGAGGAGAAGGTGGCAGACGGACAGCAACCATGTGCTCAGGTTGTTATTAACTTGTCCAGAAACAGTGAAGCCATCCATCATCACGGTGGAGTCCCTTTCCTGACTTCCACACTCTCCGTGAATCTCCACAGATCTCCCCAGAAGCACTGAGGGGCTGAGGTGGAGACAGGGAACTCTCACCTTCATGTACTCTCTGCTCTCAGAGAGACCTAGTATAATGGAATGGCTATAAATCTGTAACAAAATCATTCCCTAAGTTCAGGTAATGTGCTGGTGAAGGCAAACAGCAGAGTCAAGCACCAGAGTGAAGCTGGATGGAAAAACTTCTCTCAGGCCAACACGCAGGCTTATACCTGTAACCCCAGCACAGGGGAGCAGGGGCAGAAGAAACACTCTGAGTCTGAGACCTGAGCTACCTACCAAGTTCCAGACCATCCAGGGCTACATGAGATGCCATCTCAAACAAACAAAGGCTCTTGAAAGAAGTACCTCTTTAGAACGGCACCAGAAAGAAAGGCTCACATCATCACAACGACCTAGGGTCTCAGGATCTGCAAATGCAAAGGCTGGAGGCAAAACATGTTGGTCCGTCCTAGGAACAGCATGAAGGTTGGCATGTCTTTAGCCTATTAAACATAGGTAGCAATGCCAGGTGAACTTGGCTGGCCCAGACAAGAGGACCATCACAACAGGAGTTCGGAAGGATGGAGGAGGGTGTGGAGAGGAACAAATGATTTGTTTACATTTTAAAGAGCAGGTTCTGTGATACAGAGCAAAGGCTGATGTGCTGGGGGAGGGACTGCTGTGCGCAGGCAAAGTCAGACACAGAGAAAAGAGGCAGGAAGCCCTACTTGACTTAGCAGGCCAGGGAGGGGCCCAACGTGGAGCAGAAGAATGGTGTTTCTGCTTGGAAACCATTGACAGATCGGTGGATTAATTCGATGTGAAAGGGCCAGGAAAAAGACCAAAGCTGAGCCCTAGACTTTACAGGTCTTTAATGGCAAATTAAAGATAGTGATGGAGTTAACTCTTGATTCCATTACCCAAAGCCACACTAGACCCTGAGAGTTTGATGGACATTTAAATCAGAGGGAGGTCAGGCAATATTATTTTAGCACTGGGTTTTGCTTAATCCATCCATTCATCTTTTATGACATTCAGCAATTCTCAAAGTGTGTGTGTGTGTGTATGTGTGTGTACATATGTACAGAAGCACACATATGTGAATATCAGGAGAAAAAGGGTATTTTGGTCTCTTCCCCTGTTAATCTTAAATGTCCTTGGAAAACATCTTTCTAGAAAGCAACTGACATCCTCAGGGGATTCTAGGTGAGGACCACATCTTGACTTCTCACAGAACTCTCTGATGCTAACATCTTCATCATCCAATGGCAGAGCCTGCTGCTATAGAGATCACTTCATGTCACATGATCATGAGAATCAAGACTGGCAGACTTTATTTATTGTCTGTTTCTTTGTTGCCCTCTGGGTTAGGAACATCTTGGTGCACATGATAAAGGATCTGTCACACATGTCAGGGGGTCACTGGGTAAACTGCAGCTGTGCAAGGATGCACACAGTCCTGTGGAGAACTCTTAGCAGGAGTCACCTCTCCTCTAATACAACAGAGAGGTGAGGCCAAGCAGTGTCTCTATTCCCAAACCTTTGGTTCTCTCTAACCGAGAGAGACCTTTTCAATTCTTTTTGATGCTCGGGGACTCTTCAAAGACCCAATAAGCCATAACTGTGTAGGATAAAAGCTTGGAATGGCAAAGAACAAAATGACCCTTTCAAATTGTACTAAGGAATAAAATAACATCAACTCCACAGTGTGGACTTGTTAGCCTAAGAACTACAGAGGACAGCCTTTGTCTGACTGAGGACCAAATGAAGCACCTTCCCACTCCTTCTCATTGCTTCTGGAAGACACTCTGAATCTTTTGTGGGTGAAATGAACATCAGGCACATTTGGAATGAATGCTATAGCTGTCATTGCTCCTCATTGGCTGAACACACACATTCTTGGTCTCAAGAGGAAGCTGAAACTCCTCAATGTGGAGTAATATGGGGTAACTCGCAGTTACAGGCTCAGGCCCGCCCACTTTTATTGTCTTCCCTATTGGCATTTGAACACAGCCTTACAGCCTATAGACGATCAGCTTTCAGGGGGACACTGCTTCCTCTAATGTTTCCTCCCTCATTTTGCCAACAGACACTCTTGCTCTGTGCCTTCAAATCCCCTGCATCACCCTTCGCTTGTCTGCTAAGGTATCATGGGCTACTGGCTTGGCTTACCCCCCATTAGACTCAGGACTCAGAGATGGCACGTTCTAGTTTATCCATGTCACATGGAGTCCTCACTGCCCAGCCTATCTCATGCTTCATAAACATCAGCCTAATGAAAGACTCAACAAACCACAGAGCCCCCAGGGTTAGGATGGATCCTGATAGCTTTAACATCCTGCTACATTTTTATGATAACTGAACATATACGAGGAGATTAAGAAGAAAGAGGGAAGATTATGTGTAATGCGCGTGAGGCTATGAAAAAGCTGTGTAGACGAAGACGCCAGGATCCCTGGGTGCTCAGGAGAAAGACTAGGAAAGCAACAGGCCTAGTTCTGAGGTGTTCTGATGCTAAGAAGAGATAATGCTAACATGCCAATGAGAGATCATGGTACCAGGCTTCTAGCATTGATGGCCACAGAAAGCACCATACCTCTTAGTATGTACCTATATGTGCAGTAGACTGGTACCTAGGTATTACATCAAAGTCTGCAACAGGTATAAGATGGCAGAAGCATTAAGAATCAAGACCACTGTCCTTCTGACAAAAAAAAAAACTCAAAGAGAACACTATGGGAACCTTCCATTGGGCCAGTGGGTAAGCAATGTCTTCCTCTTTCCTAGACATTCTCCTCAATGCTCTTTATTCCTTGCCACAGCTTCCTCAACATATGGTAGCCTACACTAAATATCTGATAGTATGACTCAGAGCAAAATATTCGGAAGGTTGTGAGGGAACAAGGCCTCTGTCCTCCGATATTGAACTCAGCTCTAGTTGATAGATACATCAGATCTGTACAGATGTATTAGATCCTAAGAACCAAGGGGTTCCACAGTGGTATCAGCCTCAGACTTGAGAGATGGGGAGGTTTCCCGGGTTGAGAACTCAGCTGAGCACTGCAGGCTGTATGGAACAGTATGAAGAGCTAAGTTACGGCATCAAGTGAACGAAGCAAGAAGCAGTGACCAGGCTGCCTTGCCTGGAATGGAGCCTAGAGCTTTACTAATTGCAAAAGTGGTGCAGAGAAATGGCGACTCTTTGACCTTTAGCATCTAGGCAGATGGTACCAAGTTTCCAGCAATGAGTGTGAATACGGCCTCTATGAGGCACAGCTTCGGTTGACCAAAGACATACAAACCCTCATACATACCTAAGCACCTAGAATTTTAGCAACGCCACATCTGAAACAATACATTATGAAAGAAGTCATGAAACAATCTAGTACTCCACAGGAACTCAAGAAACTGGCATGCTTTATTTGGTAAAGACAGTTTAACTACTTTTTACCAAAGCAATGATTCCTAACATTTTCTGATCTTAATTCCTGCGCCAGACTACACATTCTGCAAAGAGACCCAATCTTTTCATTTGTTTCCATCTTATCCCTCAGGTGGGGTTCAGGAAATCTTTAGTAAGCCCTCCCTTTGTGGGGAGTCCACAGCTCCAATCCCTGTCATTGGTACTGCAGAGTGTACCGTGCTTGTGGCCTTCAGAAGGGACAGGGGTGGCGGACATGCTCTTATAAACATGAGCAACGCAAACTGAGGTTAAAGATTTTTTTTCCATTTCAAAATGGCTGACCGTAAATATTTTTGTGATTTGTTGGCATAACAGACATACTAAGCCCAAAGAATTAACATTTCCAAAGACACCAAGTTCCTCTCAAGGGTAGCCACTTGTAGCCATAAGGTACCGGTGGTGGCTCATACATCACGACATGGTAAAACACCACTTCCCACAAGAAGTTCAAATCAACATCAGGGTATGTGTTGTGGCACTGAACAAATCCCTGAAATTATGTGTCATGCAGCTAGCATTTAAAAATAAAAATAGACTCTCATCAAACTGAGGGACCTTACATTTATTTTATGATGGTCAGGATCAAAGAACTTGACGTTAGATGGGCAGCTGCTGTGGGCCTCTGCTAACTTCGGACGGTGACTCAGGCCATTTTATTAATGAGCTAAAGCTAAGTAAATGATGAATCAATGCCTGCAAAGCAGGAAAAGATGCCAATGCCCCACTAAAATC
Source organism: Ondatra zibethicus (assembly GCA_004026605.1). Classification (NCBI taxonomy): domain Eukaryota; kingdom Metazoa; phylum Chordata; class Mammalia; order Rodentia; family Cricetidae; genus Ondatra; species Ondatra zibethicus. The sequence continues at coordinate 315,645 of PVIU01000190.1, read as the reverse complement.
GCAATGTGTGATCAACCTGTTTCCGTTAAGAAAGCTGTTGGAGTTTTTACTGGGGGATTTCCCAGGCAAACAGAGCAAATATGGACAAAGCCAGAGCGGAAGGTGAGCCCATTTCCTCTTTGTGGTTCCATCCTGGTCCCTAGTGAAAACACAGGGAATAATTCAGGGCTTCTTCATGTCATCCTCTTCTCCATCCTGATGGGGAGAGATAACCCACATCTCACATTTGCCCAGTCAGTCAGGTGTGGGATCAGAGTACAGATCCTGTGGCAAGGACATGCAGCAATATAAACCCGAAACAGTGAAAATATCTACTTCATTCATCCCCAGAGAGCTACTGTGCTGTCCTGCTCCCTTCTTCCTTTCCCCTCCATGGTTCCTTACATTATGGATCACTGAGATCACTGAACATCCTCTAGATTCCAACCCTAATCCTCCCAGTCCTACCAAAGCAATGTGTGTTTGTCTAAGCAGCCTTGTGTGAGGGACTGCGTGCTGTGGTGACACCATTTTTAGTTCATTTGGAAACTGTAAAAATGCTAAAAGAGATAAGCTCAGGTAACTGGAGGACAGACTTCATGTTTCCAGTGACCATGACATGGTGACCACAGATATGGTTTTGCTGACAGTTCCTCCCAGGGGAAGTGGTACTTTACCATGTACACACAGCTGTTAAAATAATTTGTACCTTCTGATTCTCATTTCTAATTATCACATACATCTACATGTGGATCTTTTACTATCTCATAAGAGTTATGCTCTGAAACTCAATTTATTATTTCTTCTCTTTTTTTTATTTCTCAAATTTTGTTAAAGGCAGTTTTCTAGAGATAACCTGGGTACTGGTTTGACTCCTCTTCTTTATTCTTTGGCAAGTCTGCCTCCTAATAAAGCTCTTGAGTAAATTCTCCTGACTTCTTTATCTTACTTCAAGGCATCATGTTGCTCCCAAGGAACCCTGATGTAGCTTCACTCTGTACCCTCCCTGTCTCTCATCCAGACTTCTAATGGCTTTCTCATGCAGAGTCCTTCCTCTTCATTGCATGCTTCTTCTCACACTGGTTATTTGCTTCCAGGAGGATAAGGGCAACTCCTTGGTTGAAAACACAGACTTCCACAGAAGCCAGCCCACCCACCATCACCAAATCATCATCCATGTGCATGCTGCTATCCTGAGTGGCCAAGACCTTGTACTTGCTGCAGGCCCACCTTCTCCTCTTCATTTTGAAGGTGCCCTTGCTGTCTGAGATGCTGCTCCCTTTCATCTGTGAGGAGGCAAATTCCTTTTCTCTTGACGCCTGTGCCATCATGTCTTTTACTCACTGAGAAACTGTTTGGATTTGTGGTTCATAGAAACAGATGCATCTGGGAAGTAGAGTTATGAGAACCCACCTCTAGCCCCAGATCTCTAAAGCCACTGGAGATTTCAGACATAAAACTGGAACAGACAGTTATTTAGGGATCCTCCTATAGAAATTCTTTCTGAGGAGTAATGAGGAAACAGTTGCTTCCTAGCTGTCACGTAACATTTTCTGTTGCTCTGTCTTCTTCCAAGGTGCTGCCGTTTGGATCTTGAACAAACTGCCCATGGCCTGTGTGTTGAGACATTGCCCGGGCACCACCCTGGAGTTCTCCTTGGGGAGGAAGTGGAACACTGAGGAAGTGAGGTTATTAGGGACATGACCTTGAAGGGGAAAATTTAGAATTTAATCCCTTCCTGTCTCTCTTTTTGCTTCCTAACTGCTATGAGGTGAAAAGGGTCCCTCTGCCACATACTCCCATCCCAATGAACCCAAAGTGACCGGGTAAAATCACTGAAACCATGAGCCAAGGCCAACTTGTGCGTTTACTGTTTCTCAGTTGTTTTGTGAATAAGGGAAGGTTGCCTAGCACACAAACTCGCACTGCTTTGTGACTATGGGCCCGTTTATATCTGGACAGCCAGCCCCTCAACTCACTGAAAACTGAGCCCCGAAACAAGGTGAAGTGGCAAAGGTGGGACGCTGTGATACATTTTCTAGTTCCTGACACTTGAGCTGTGGTTGAATGCCAGTATCATTTCATTTTGTTATAAAAAATATGTAACAGATAATGAGATATTTGGTCCACATGCTTTGTGTATGTTACTTTTAAAATGTCACCCCTGGGTAACTCAGCTCACCAACGGATTATTAATAAAATCCAGCAACTGTCAGCGCTCCTCTCCGTGGAGGAAGGCTTGGCGGCAACACCTATTATGAGAGCGAGACAGATGGCCTTACCTCTCGGTGCCTGCATCCACAGCTGCGAGTGGAGGTAACTGGGAGGAGGGGTGGTGGGGGCTCCCCTGTACATTATGTCCCGGAGAAGGGTGACTGACAGGATGTGGGGGTGGCACGGCCCCAGCAGCTGCTCCACTTCGGCTTGAATGATTGCTGGCGAAAATGGGAGCTGAAACCGAGAGAGAGAGGCAGCATGAGACGGTGCCCTGGAGGAGGCCCCACTTTAAACACCGAGGCTGACAGCAAGCATATTTCAGGGACTTGTTTGTTTTTCTCTGACTGCCTTTTAGGGAGCAGTTCTCCCCTTCGTGGATACACACAGCTTTTGCTTCCATGGTAGAACAGGTTCCCTGGCTCTTGTGTCGTCACACTACCTCAGGAGTCCCAGCTGGGCTTGCTTCAGAGGCTCACCTTGGTCTCTGAAGTGCTATGTGCCGTCAGCTCCCTACTGTGCTGTTTGCTTCTATGCAAACGTTTCTGTGTCTGTGTTTTTTAGCCATGAAAGACAACACTTGCATGATGGTATGCTCAGTCAGCTGACTGCAGGGGCACAAAACAGGCCTTCTCCCGCTTCTCACCATGTGTGGGTCAGGCCCCTCCACAGTCCGTGTGAAGGTAACAGAACCCTCCTAAGTACAGTCCCAGCACAGGGCCCCACTCCCTCTAACTAAGAGCCTAGCAGACTCAAGCATTTCTTTGATGGTGTGATAAATATTCTTCTTTTTATTCCAAAGAAGTCTTTATCCAAGGTGACAAAATAGGAAAAGGTGGCCCTCACACACAGCTCTGGGGTCTTTCCCCACCACTGCCAATCACACACTGATGGTAAGTCACGGCCCCATTCTTGGGGCAGCCTCACCTGTGAGAACCGTATCTGACCTCAAACTTGCCCATGTGCCCATTTACAGCAGCTAATTGGTACCCTGTCACCTGATAACCAGGGCTTGTCACTTTCAAAGTCTATTGGCGAGGAAGGACCTTAATGTGGGGGACCTACACAGCAGACATCTCATTAGGCCGCGGTCGGACAGCATCATTACCAACTCTCCCTCACTTCCTGCTCCACACACAGCTCTGCCCTATGCCCATTTCTGCTCCTTCTGAACTTCACTAATATCAAAGAACAAATGGATCTTTTTTTAATTAAAGAAATCAAGTTCAAGATTAAGAAAGTCATATTATCAAAAAGATTTAAAGGTTTAAAAGTTCAGGGAGTTGTATTTTTAGACCGCTATCGCTTTCAGCCAGCCCCACCAGGGTAGAATTAAGACCCCAGGTGACCCAGCCCCACAAAGACTAATCCAATGGAATGAGAGTTCAAGGACTTAGTGGAGCGTGTGAAGAGGCAGAATTACCATCTTCCCGCTCAAAACGCTACTGACATGGCTGTGATCTGATTTGAAGGGTTTATTTCTGGTAGATCAGCATTCTGCCAGGCTCACTCCTGTCCTCAGAAACCTTCACCCTTCCAGAGTCCTCTAAGTCCTAAAGTGGTAGTGAGGCCAGGAAGTGCTTACTAGTTCAAAAAGTCAGTCCCGAGCTTCTCTTGTGCGTGTCAGCCTCCATGGAAGCGGCACATCTGCAAACTTGCTGGAGTCACCTTATGACTCACTGCCCTCGTTTGTGCCCTGCTGGTTCAGGGAGTCGCAATTCTGCTTGGATTCCAAATAATAACGTGGCCCAAGGGAGAAGGCTGTTTGGACGGACTGTAGCAATAGTTTCAATATTGATGTTTATCAGCATGAAGCTTGGGTTTTATATAGTGTTCTAAAATCTAATGGAATAACAGGGTTACAGAGACACCATGAAAACACAGCTACCTTTAAAAAGCCTGCTTTAAGTATAGAAACAACAGCTCTCATTTATTTTGTAATTGGTGCTGAATTCACCCTTCACTTACTTACCCCAGAGGCACTGTTGTTCGTATGTGTTTCTGTTTATCACAGGGAAGCACTGCCCTTGCTGTCTGCAACCCAGTGGGCAATAGGGAAACATGCTATGCTTTACTATATGGTTCAGCAGAAAATACGGTGCTTCCCAAAGGTCTATAGTAACTGCTTTAGTTGGATTTCACATTAGCTACAATTAAATAAGCTAGACAATATGGTGTTATTTATAGCCTGTCACTGAAAGTGAGGGGTTGCTGAGGAACTACCCTTTCTCCCAGCCAAGTCACAACAAAACACCTATCATCCATCCTTTTTCCAGCCAACATTATTTTAAATGATGAGCCTGCTAAGTACATATATACGCATATATGTGTGTATATATATGTATATGTAGTTATAGTTATTGTATCACTTGTGTACTCTTGTCCTTGAGCGGGTTTCAGCTTGAAAACGGAGAAATGTCTGTATGCGTTAATTCTATCAAAATACTAAGATTTGCTAATGTTGACCTCTTAACAGTGTTCCATCACTTTAACACACCAATCTGTGGCTCTAGCCGACCAGGTAAGCGAGCACATCCCAAATGTATTACAACAGTTGATACTTTAGGACTTTTGCTTAGTCCTCCACTTTGACATGCTTATTTTAGTATATTTTCACCTTCCTCCACCTCTCCCTACTGGCAACTGAACCCAGAACACTATGTACGTCGCGAAGGTGCTTTAGCATAGAGCTACAGCCCTGGCCTCTTCTCCTTCCCTAAAGCGCCAATCACGCCACAAATATGTATGGAGCAGCTTAGCATATGGCAGACACAAAACCTGGTCCTGGGCTAAACGATAAAACCAGACATGTTTAGTATCTGTTATCTCCAGCTGTATGTATCAAGTCATGTTTGCTTTTTTAATGAACAAAGACAAACAATCTAAATGTCAATAAAATCTATCTTGGGGCTCTAGTACAGAGGTGGAAATTTCATCCAACAATTTCTACTCCCTTCTGATCAAAGGTTGCCCCAGGGAAGTCTTATTCTCTCAGATTTGTAAGCAGACACATGCCACAGAGGCCTAATCTCAAGGAATCTAGGAGTCCTGGGGCAGAGAGGGAGGGCTGTGTTGGTAAACTGAGGGCAGAGCTGTCCAAACTATATGAAGGTACACTACCATGGCCATGAGCAGGAGGAGGTGGAGAGGGTGTGTAGGGTAAGGTATCTGAGGTGAACGGTATGGAGCTGAAGGCTAAGGACCGGGTCCTCCAGGTGCACTGACGTCAAACACACATCCACAGTCCTTCCCTTTATAGCTATAGCTGATGTAGAACACTCTGAAACAGGGAAAGGTCCTCTACCAGAGACCCCATGAGAAGAAGAAAGAGAGGGCTTCAGGATTCAATTTAAAGTCTGAATTTGAAAGTATCTGAACAGTTCCTTACACAGGGCATAACTGATCAGTTTTCTGCAAAAGAAAACCAATCACTTACTTCTGTGTTGTAGGACATGGGATGAAAATTAGAGAGATTTTACAAGAATTATAGAGAGATTATAACTTAGTTGGAAGAAACTTAGTATCAATGTCTATACAGGACAGTCTGCCTGTAGAGTCCAGGGTATAATTGCTAGTTACAGACATTACTTATGACCAAAATAATGAAATGAATGGAGGATAAGTAGTAAAGGGACAAAAGCATGGCTTTCTAATATACATCCAAAAGACGGCTATCTGAAGTCAGTTAGCTATGGCTGGGATAGGACTAACTATCTTTGGCCTTTATCAAAGACCTGCAAGTCTCAGGAACTGCCATTGTCATCCAGAAAATGTCTTTGCTATCCACAGTGACTCCCAGGAACGTCTAACCTTATCAAACCACACATCTAGGATATACTCTTAAATATATCATCTCCCAAGTATTATTTCTTCATTTGAACACAACATTCCAGTACCTCCTTTGCATATGGTAGGTGCTAAACCTTCACTAATTTTTTTTTTAAGTTTGAATACCTGCCGGCTTCTCGCAGACATGCCTGCTCCAGCATATGCTTACTGACAAGCGCACAGGCTTTGCCACGGGATTTCCAGTCTTAGGAATAAAATTCCACATGATGGGGTAGAACTATGAGGTTATTCACAAAAGGAAAAAAAATTTCCATACTTACTCAAAATGATTTCCACAAATCAACCAGTGGGGTGTACAATGTGGCCTATTGATCAAAGCCTCGAGAAGAAAATGGATCCCTCCAGAACACAGCCCAATATTAACAAAACTGTTGTGACCAAATCAACCAGACACAGACTGCCCCTGGGGGTAGCTTTCTTTGTTGGTGTCACCTTGGGGGTCAGTGCTGTCTCCAAAGCTCCAAGGGGGCTTTTCACTGAACTTCCAGACAGGGTTGGTGACTGGCAGCTGGAACAACTGATTAGGCACAGCAAAGGAACAAACTAGAAACCCTTACTGCCTTTTTGATTAAGAGATTGTGAACTCCCCAAGGAAATAAAGCTTGGACAACCAATGAATGCATGAACACTGCCTGCTGCCCAGAGCCAGGAGCTCTCTTCCCTACTGCTGTGGACTCTTTCTCATGGGGCCTGGCTTATGGCAGTGACAGGCAGAGGTGGCTCTGTGATCCATGTGGCTCCTAGAAGCTATCTCAAAGGCTGCTGGAGCCATGAAAGTCTCGTGACTATTTCAGTTAATGTCAATCAACATATCTCTATTATAACCATCAATATATTATTCATTATTAACATATTATTAGTAATAGTTATATTAAGATAATTATTATAGCATATTATCATGCAAAATATTATAGTGTTATAATTTATTAATGTATTATATTATTAATAACAATTAATGTATTATTTCTAATGAACAGGCACCTTTGGAGATCCTTCCCTTGTGAGGTATTCACCATGTGAACAGAGGATGCAAGGAGTACTTTAGGGACCCCAAATAAAGACTACTTGCCTAGCCATCCCAGGTCTGCTGTAAGCTACTACCCACATCCTTTAGTGACTGTTTCCATCCATTCAGAGGGTTGGCACAAAGACTCTCCTGTCAGTCAGAGGCATTAAAAAGCAGCTAGCACAGAGAGGCCTGATGGAGTAAGCCTGTAATCCTAGATAACAAGCAAGAGATTTCAAGTTCAAGGCCTGCCTGGGCAATTTAGTGAGACTGCCTCAAACAAAAGACCAAAGAAGTTATGGATACAGCTCATTGGTCAAGTCCTGGACTGGCATGTGCAGAACTAGGTTCTGCCCCCAGGGCAGTGAAGAATAGCTAGTGTGTTTTCCTGTTCAAAATGGTGTGAGCAGCTACACTTGTGTTCTTTGATATTAAATAATCCAATAACCCAAAAGAGCCATGGAAGTAGAACTTACTTTCTGATACCCTAGGTCTTAGCCTGAGGCATGTTGAGATTCTAAACTTCTTATGACTCTCAAAATGGTCCAGATACACACATGGAGTAGCAGGGGGTGACCTAGATCTCACCTTCATTACATTAACTCCCTTCTCCATATTGAGGAGCTCACAGCTATGATTGATTGGATACCTGTCATGTGCCAGGGATGTTTCGCCAAGGACATTTGCTATTTATTGATTAGGCTCGAGGCCTAATCTGGTACCTGGTTAGATGAGATGGCTATGGTCACTTGTCGAACAAATAGTGAAGACAAAATTCAAAGTGAGATTTCAGGTCACATGGTCCTAGCCACCACCCCATACTGCCTCTCCAGAGCCTGATGGACTCAAAGCAAAGTGCATTCATATCTAGCATTGCATCTGAAAAGGTATCTTGGAGTAGAGGCACACAGGTGGCTGCAAGATTCTCAGATGGTCAAAACAACAACAACAACAACAACAAAAAACACTCTTTTGTCCCAACCCATTCTGAACATTGGTAAGGAAATTTAATCCAGACAAGAAATTAACTGAATTATTCCGTTTGGAAAACAAACAGCTGGTAAGAAATGTGCTTTTTCCCAAATAAAGATTTCAGATCCATGTCAGACACATATCGATCCACAAGGAGAGGAATGGGGCCTGTGGGGCGATTCATGAGCAGTCAGCTATGTGCGCCTTTACTGCAGCAAGCAGGATCCTGGGCTGTTGATAATGAGCCTAGAGAGAATTACTGTGTTTGTGGAAACCACTGGACTTCCCTGTAAGCCCATGCTTCAGGGCATTCATGGCTACTGAAAAGCCCTAGCCCTGCTCTGACTTGTCCTCACTTTGGAAAGGAAATCCAACTCATTCGAAGACAGTGACTCTCACTTGTAATGAATGTCACAGTCATGTTGGGCTCCTGAGAAATGACATTAATTGCTTGGTGGCTAGCATAAAGAAAGAAGTCTAGGTTGACCATTCATCTCTTAGGCAGAATTTCAAGGGTCAAGGCTCAGAGGAGCAAACTAATCAATGAGCCCAAAGTAAATTGGCTCTCAAGTAGACATTAACAAGAATTAGAGGGTCCACATGAAAGGTGATCTTAATCTTGTCTCTCTGTGTCTCTCCCAAGAGGAGAAATTTAGACCTGGGAGGAGTTCAATAAGCCATTTAAGTGCAGTGGCAATTTTGGCTCCATTGGCCCCATCAGAAATCAGACGCTCAGGACAGTGTCAGCATGGGTAAGAACAGAAGAGAAGCAGACACAATGGGAGTCACATGGGTCCGGATTTGAGGCTTAGCGCTAGTGCTAGTGATTGCCTGATGTTTCTTAGTCTTCAAAAAAAATAACACTTCACAGGATTGCATGGAAAAATATAAATATATGATATATTGAAAACCTAAATAGGGGCTGGAGAGATGGCTCAGCAGTTCATACCATGTACTATTCCTGAAGAAGGCCCAGATTTGGTTCCTAGTGCCTGCCTGGGAATACACAAATGCCTGTAACTCCAGCTCCAGAGGATGGATGCCCTCTTGCAGCCTGGCCTTTGTGAACACGGCACATGTGGTACCTAGTCTACAGACATACATGCAGTCAAAACACTGATATATAGAAAATAAAATACGATTAAAAATTTAAAACACATAGCACAAAGGCTGAACTCTGGTTATACACCCACAAAATGCTCTTATCATTTGACTGTATTATTGTAATTAATTCAATTTTAATATGATTAGGGAATGACAAAAACATACATTGCCCCCAAATGGTAAACATCCAATTAAGCTTTTTTAAAAAAATTCCAGGTGAAAAACTGCAATATAACTGTGCACTGGAATTCGTCACTGTGGAGGAGTTTATGCATCATATTCAATCAGCTTTTTATTGTTCAATATTTTTAGGCAAGTGCTACAAAGTAATTGAGGCCTAGAACAAATCCTCATAGGGTTAAAATGTTGTTCTTTACTTTGAAGGAGTAATACTCACCTTTGCAATACAACCCATAATACATTTCAGTTTAGAAGATAACAAGTCATTTTCATGCATGACTGCACTTCACTGAGGAGCGAAAATGGGCTGTTACTAAAATGTCAACACAATTGTCCCTCTTGAAGCTTAGTTTATATTGAAGTATTTTTACATTTTCAGTGCTTCTTGTTTGTTTCTCCTCTCCAAGAGCATAAGGATTCAGCTTTGGTTAATTTTCAGAATTTAAAGAAAGGCTTCCCTTTAGATGTTCTGAGGAAAATGACCAATATTGGGGGTATTCACTTTTAGTCCCCAAAAGTGAAAATTTAAGTCTAATACCATCTTCTGTTCTTCACAGAACAACTCAAAGCAATTTAACTGCACTGTCATCCAATGGAAAACGCCTTCCTGACCTAAATTCGCACACCAGAGAGTTTCTTAGCAAGGAAAATGCCTGCCAGGGCAATCTGCTAGGGAGCCTGAATTTAATTCTAAAGTTAATTGGAGAATGGGGGAGACTCCAGTTTATGCTAATCCTTGTTCCAGATGAGAAGGGGCTGTTCCTTTCTACCTTCCCACCTAATGTCAGGGCACTGCCCTTCTGCCTCTCCATCAAGCAGGGCGTTGTTCTGCACCCACATACCACCTGTGTTAGGAGGAAGCCGCTTCTTAAGGGTTTGCACATCCATCCCTCTGATCTTTCCCCTCTCCTTCCGGCATGAATAATTTTAATATTGCCAATGACTGAAAATCCATTCTTTTTGCCTGTCTCACCACCCCCGCCCTTGCAATGTGGAGTATCATTATCCAGCAGCCCCGATAACAGTGTAATGAAACAATTCCCTCTCAAGCGCATCGGGTGGCTGTCAGACTAAAATGACAATACCCGTCCATCCTTGACATGCTACCCTCAGCTAATTGATGGCAACTGTCTCCAATGCTCTAGGACAAAGAAAACATACATGTGTCTCCTGACAGGAGAGCTACCTGGCAATGGATAGACCGCTGTGTTAGGAGGCTGCCGGATTAAGGTACGTAAGGGTACCGCTCTAAAGAATGTACCTATTAGCTTTGTGCTTAATAGTGCCGCTGTTTACTGGGGAACAGAAATAAATAAAGTAAGAATTTATTGATGTCTGGATAGTTAGATGAATATTCAGGTTCTCTTACAAACAGATGTCTCCCAAGAGCTCCAAACTTCAGTGTAAGCAGCCCAATTACATTTCCAGCTCATGCAGCTAGATTTACCACCAGGGAAGACGTCATTACTGTTTGGGAGTGTACACATGCTCTCAAGTCTTTCTGGAATCTACCATGGTCCAGCTAGAAGATACATCACCCGCACGAATGCCAAAGGTTGCCATTAAACATCCTGAAATACTAGGTGAAATTAGCTTCTGTTTCACATCTGTACTGCGACAGAACAAAGACATTCTGTCACAACTCGAATGGCATCACTCAGGCACTTCTCTGGGGCCAACATTTCATGCAGCCCTCTTAAATCTTTCCAGACAATGCATGACACATCAAACCTCAAATCTCAGACTGTGCTTCTCTCCTCTGGAGTATCAGCCCTCCCACTTATTCACCTTAAGTTACACAGAAAAGTCGGTAGGGTAATGTGAACATACAGACCACTCGAGACTTCCCTTTGGGTATCCGCATTTCCTCTCTCCCTGTACTTTAGATTTCTACCCCCTTTCAAGTCAGAATGGAAACGGAGAAAAAGATGGAACTGGCATGGCTAACTGCTCTGGGTAGTAATTAAAGAGTTCTCCTCAGCTCTGTCTTTGTAGCAAAGTCCAACTTATTCATAAAAAATAATAACCATTTTAGTAAACATACCAGGTCTCTAACCCTTACTATGTATTCCACGGCTATACTACCAAAGGTAGAATCTATGACCCCTACTGGCTGTGTTTCCACATGAACTCTGAAACCTCTTGCAGTGGAGGCTGCTGGGAAACAGATCTGTAGCAAGGACAGCCAACCTGGTTTTGACGCCATGTTTGTCTAGCAGAAAGAAATGCTGATCTGTGAACTCTGAGGAGACCTCGCTTCCTAGATGTGGGAAGGCTGGTGACAACAGTCCTTTGCGGGACCTGTGGGGCAGTAAGGAGCCTGTCTTCAATTACCACTAACCTGAGGCAAAACTGCACAGACACCCAAGTTGGTTTGGTTGTGACCCCCTTTTTCGTCCTCACAGACTTTCTTTACCTTTGAGTTTACTTGACTTCCAAGCAGACATTCATGCTTTGGCATGAAATTATGCTCATATCTGACATTTTGGAAGGAATTTTAATTGAATATTTTTCTCTATTTGGGAAACAGAGGCTTTGGTCTTCAGTTGTGCCGACTTCAAGGTCTACTGTGACACAAAGTGTTTTGAGGAAGCAAGTATCTTCCTTGTTGGAATATGAGCATGTGGACCCCTCAAACTTGATATTTCAATTCCTTGTTTTATTCCTATGGATTGGTATGTACATCTCAGAGAGGCTTTGACTTGGGAAAACTGTGGCACTCTACAGCCTGAGACACTCCCCCTTCTAGGAGGAAAATATGTGGACAGAGGAAAACCATGAGGGTTTGGATCTCGCTGCCTGCCTCTGGTTCATCATGCCAAAACCCAGTTCTTTTCTCTCTGGCAGCTTCTTCCTGGATGAGAGAACCATGTCCGTCAGGGCATCCCATACCAGGCTGCCTCTGTAGATCTTCTTGCTAGCTGATGTCTTCAAGGATCCCTCTATTTGAGGGCCTCTAGTCTTAGGGCTCTGAGAGTATCATCCCAGGGAAGACAAACAGAAGTAAACATGGCCTGGTACCCTTACAGGAAGACTGTTTGTTACCATCTGCCTTCATTGCTGGGTTTCATAAAGACCTCTGCAAGGCCATGGGCTGGGGGACTTCTGAAGTATCTGCTAAATCTAAAAGAGTATAGGCCCGGAGCTGGAGAGATGGCTCAGAGGTTAAGAGCACTGGCTGCTCTTCCAGAGGTCTTGAGTTCAATTCCCAGCAACCACATGGTGGTTCACAACCATCTATAATGGGATCTAGTGCCTCTTCTGGCAGAGCACTGTATACTTAATAAATAAAATCTTTAAAATGGGGCACATCTTAAAAAAAAAGTATACAGCCAAATTCCTATGTATTATGTGTTCTTAACTCTTATAATGCATTCTCCTCTTTAATTAATTTATTTTACTTAATTCAATTTATGGCTTCCTTGATTTCATTTGGTCATTGACGAATGTTCCAGATGGAAGTCTGAAGCTGAGGTCACTAAATTGTCTTGGAAAGGACCAGAGTTTAAGGTTTTGTAGGCAAGGATACCCTCAGTTATTTAAACAGCTATTCTCACACAAAGCCTAATAACTTATTTTGTTTAAATTTACCTTTAGAATTCTTAAAACCACCACTAGTAGTTCTGTGGCCATAATGAAACAGGAGGCAGGCCAGATACAGCCTGTGGGTGGTCTGCTGATCTCTGGTGTAACAAATTACCTGTTATATAATTGTTACAAAAAGAAACACCATCATCACAGTAAGATTAGAGAAATATGAATTATAATAAATAAATCGAGGTAAGAAAATAGCCAAAAATAGTTTTATAGGCACTGAGGACTGTATTTTGAGGAAAATGATGGAGCCTAGAAGAGGCTTTTTTTTTTTTTAACATTTTTCACAAAATGATACCAGGAAAGGCCAAGGCTATATATACCTGAGCAATGCCATCACAATGGCTGTATGAAACTGCACCAGCCCAGGCCATCAATACGATTGCCTCTTTCCTGCACCTGCCTCACCTCACAGGTTCACTGTTCATTAAGCTCATTTTTCAAGCAGGCATGGTGCGGGCACTCTGCAAAGCCAGCCTCACGAGATTCAGTCTCTTTGTGGCAATGGAGAAAAGTCTCATGCAGAAATTTGAAAATGGGAATTAGGTCTACAAACTCCAAGGTCTAGTCTTGGCTTGTCTTCTTGGAAGAAACTGTCTGTCTGTGAATTCTCTGTAGCACTACCTAGGATACAAGGAGAGGACGAAAGGGGAGCCGGCGTCTGCCACGGAGCTCAAGTTGGCTTACCAACAGTCCTTGAAACAAAGAGGGAGTGAGGGAGGGAAAGGAGGGAAGAAGTGAGGAAGGAAAAAGGGCCACTGAGAACTTGCAAGCTGACAGTGAGCCCACTGGCTTCCTTTATGTGTTTTGGTCTCACGACAGCCCTATGGGATTCCTATCACCACCTACCCTAAAGGGAAAGTGGCTTCCCTAAACACAACACCCAATAGGCAGAGAGCCAAGATGGGCCTTTAGAATTAGTCCCACAATCTTTCTGCATGACACTCTGTCATTAAAACAAAAATAAAAAAAAAACAACTGAAGCACTATTTTTGTATTCAGACCCTAGTAGCCATCAAAACATAATTTTGACATTGCGAGTTTGGGGCCACTGACACCTAAGTGGTGAGCTTCTGATTCTAATTTTATCTTTGAAGCAACACAGTAGATCTCCTGCATTAAAAACACAATGTGAACTACTACGCAGAGTATAGGGTTAGAAAATGTAAAGAATTTTACTTTAGTTTTTGGTTTTTTTAGTCTACTAAATGATGCTGACTTAAAATCTAATTTCTTTAGCCCCCCACCCATTTCTAAAAAAACAATAAAGAACACCGGGGTGGCAGGTAATTTTGTTCAGGACTGTAATATATATTTCCTAGTATTTGAATACAGCAATAATTAGCACTAACAGATGTTGAGCACTTACTGCCTCCTAAGAACTCTTAATGTCATTAAATCCAGTAATCAATCTCAGTAAGGAGAATGTCTCAGTTGGAGGCAAGGAAGTGTTTCCATTTGTAAATATTGTGTTTGAGCAGACTGGCTTCATGGACAGTAAGAGAGACTTGTGTAAAACATGGTTACTAATGACATACAATATCTGACTTTTCAAAGGAACATGGAACACTACTCACTCTTAATGTTTATATAGCTATCAACTGCCTGAGCACCCGAGCACATGGACCTAAGGACATTTATCCCCCATTAGCATTGGCCAGCAGGTACACAGCACTTCTCAAAATGCATATCCATCCCTTAGAATTGCTTGATGTAAAAGTCAGGCATGATGATAAATACCTGGAATCCCCAAACTGGTAAGGCAGAGGCAGGAGGATTTCTATAAGTTCCCAGTATGGTTTTACACAGTGAGTTCTAAGCCAGCCTGGGTTACATAGCAAGAAAATATCTTTAAAATGGAAGGGAAAAAAGAAAGATTAAAAAGTTTGGTATGGACTAGCCTGAGGAACGAATTCCTATATAGAATTATGATAGCTTCTCCCCTTTAATAGTAACCGGTCACTTTCTGCAGCTTCTTACTCCTACAAGGTGGAAGTGATAAGACTTTCTCTACAATTTCAGAGGAAAGGATCCAGTGGCACAAAACGTGTTATTACTTAGGATATGATTGAGAATTCACAGAAACATTAGGGTAAGATGCAATTCTGTAGTCCACAGCCGACAGATAGGTAAGACAGACAGTCAGACAGATGATAAGATAGACAGACAGATGCATACATACATGCATAGGCAAGTAGATGATAGATGATAACAAGACAGCTATGAATCATGAGCAACCACGTTCATTGAGACAGAACTGGGTTAGCATGCAATAAGATGGCCAAACTCTAGCCAGCTAGAAAGATTCATGGAAGTGAGGCAAATACAGACTTAACTCAGGAAGAAGATCAAGCCTCCAGAGAGGTGCCTGTGTCTTCCAGTGTGGGTTGGAAGGGCAGTAGTGGTTCAAGGCATGGTTGAGGAACAGTCTATGACAATAACAAGGAAGACACTATAAATGACAATCCCCAAGACAGAGATTTTCGTTAACATGGAATGAGTAGATGTCACAATAGTCAATCTAGAACTAAAACTAACTCTCTTATTACTGGAAAACATCTCATTTCATGTGAGTTAATCCAGTAATGCCCTTCATTTTATATCCCCATGTCATGCTTAACCTTTCTTTATAGTGTCCATACAACAATAAAAAGGAACTCTCACTATGACTACAGACACCAAAAATAAGCAGTTCTTAAGAAAAAGCCCTTTGTGATTCAGACAGAAGAGACGAACTTCCTATTTCTTTTTTCCCTTGGAGCCTAAATTCAGTGGAAGTAGAAAGTCAGAACTTTGGACCCATGTTTGGCTTGTTTCCACAGCCACACAAGGTAGGAAGTGTTTCAGTTGATAAGTTCTAGCCTGAATTCCATCCTGCCATCCATTGATCCCTTCAAACCTGCTTGAGACAAACTGCAAAGCAGATCCAAATGGCCCTTCTAGCCTACTGAAAAAATAGTATTAAATGAGCAGTGAGGTGGGGGACAAATGACAACACAAAGACAGCCAAGTCCTTCCCCAGTGGGGACAAAGCATGGTTGGCAAGCCTTACTCCTTTGTCTCCTTTTTGATGAGGTGTGGAACATTTCTTGCTCACCCCAAAAATTGTTCTCATAGCGACAATGTGAGTTCCAGAAAACTGTGTGATTCAGTTTACTCTTGCCTGAGAAGCCAGCAAGAGTACAAGGGAATATGTACACAAGGACAAACTGAAGCACCCAATTTGTCAGTCTGCAAATCTATAAAGATAGAACAGCTGTAACTGTTCCATGAATGCCATTGGGGCCTGTGCTGCCTGAGAACCAACATTTGAATTTGCTTAAATGGAGTGTGCATAATAAAAGCTCACTGTTAATTTAAAAGCAAACAAAACATAAACCTTCTACAGACTTCTAGAGTAACGTGTATGTGTACCACACAGTGACCCATACTCTAGTCACCCTTTATAAAATTCAAATGGTGTTTATTACAAGCTACATCCCCAATATAGTGTGAGTGCAAGGATGGATTCCAAAGTGAGCCGCCTGGATGAACAGCATCCCGCATCACCTGGGAACTTGTTAGAATAATCTGGCAGAGATTCAGATCTTTGAGATTGTTCAGAACTACTGAATCGGAAACTCCGAGGGTGAGCTCAGAAAACTGCACTTCCATAAGGCCATCTGCTGACGTTATACACACTGCCGGACTGGCTCAAGTTTAAAACTGTGTACGAGGGATGCTAGCGCCCACAGTAGAGGACATGGGGCTCGTTCATACTGTCGGTGACTTCAGTTCAAGATAACAGGGAATCACTGAAGGACAGGAACTGCTCTAAACAGTGGTTCTCAGCCTTCCTAATGCTGCAACCCCTTAATACAGCTCTTCATGCTCTGGGGACCCCAACCATAACATCATTTCCATTGCTACTTCTCAACTGTAATATTGCTACTGCTATGAATCTCAGTTTTCCGATATGCAGGATGACTGATATGTAAGTCCTGTGAGAAGGTCATTTGACCTTCAAAGGGGTCACGACCCGAAGGTTGAAAACCACTGCGTTAAAGTGGCCCAGTTTCTGATGACAGCTTGAGACACTACTAGGGGAGGCATCATGAGAACACCGTCAGGTATTTCCTTCAAATTCCTTTTCTCTCCATTCCCTTCTGCCCACCCCTATTTCGAAGTTACTCAGTTGCTTTCTCCCTTTCGTAAATTCCAAGCAAAACAGTGCTTTTGAAGACAGTGCAAGAGACATTTATGTGTTTCACAACATTCTATGTCTTTCTGAAGACTTTAAGGTAGGCTATGCTCGTCTTTTACAGCTTTCCCCTGTGAAGTCTAATCTCCTGGGAAATTGTGTGTCAGTTTAGAGGTCTCTAATGGCAACCCCCTAAATTAGCAGCCAGTTTTTGAGAAGAGACCATAGGAGGCACTTTCACAGAAAATTAGAACCAACGTTTACAACTTTCTAAGAAGCTGTCCAAAGACAGCAAATATACTCAATTTAAGAATGTAGAGAATACATTAAAACATATAACATGAGATTAAACTAAAATGAAACACTATTCGAAAAGCATGTTAACACAGTGCTATTTATTACAAAACTCATATTATTGCAGGGAGAAAAGCTCCCTTCTCCCAACAGTGGGGTGGAGAGCTAATGGCATCATAAAACTTTACAAAGAAATCTTCATTTCCCTCTTATGCTTATATAAGATAGTGGAAAAAAAAAGAGAACCGTTTTTCCTTGAAAAGCTTAAAGCTACATTAAAATCTGAATATTTCAACAGGACTTACTGGTAACATAAGGATTACTTTATAACCTAAGGGAAACCATATCAATACCCCCCCACACACACACCATTCTTGAAGGTCTCTCATTTCTGCTGCATTAGAACTCCATCTCATAGAAGTTTCTGTGGGACTCAAGTATCTCAACCCTTCCCTTGAGAGGCCTGGATCGTCTGGACCGTCTCTTTCTTGGGTGTCTAACTACCAGGTTGGGCTGAAGGATGAGTGAGGGTGGAGCAGGCTTCATCTCCTCTAGGGTTATCTGACAGCTTTCACTTGCAGTTTAGCCCTACTGATCAGACAGCCCCGGGGATTTGGGTTTCTCCTAGATGATTCTAGTGTCTAGCAACAAGTCTTCAGGACCGAGGTCACAGGCTTACTAAAGTCACCTCATATTGAGTCCACAGTTACATCGGTGGTTCAGAGGGAGCGCGCCATTACTTTTGTAGCCGCATATGGGACAGATCATTTGCCCGAGGCATCGTTGCTAGCGTATGGACCTTCTGCCAAGACCAGGCACTGGTCCAGTTGGTCCACGCTGCTGCACCCTCACTAAATTTAGACTTGCCTACCCCATTAGCTCATTCTATAAGCTCAGATTTATACTGGACTGGTCCTAAAGCCCTGAAATTAGAACTCACACTTGACCTACTGTGAAACCCCCTCTTTCAGAGTCTCAGTAAATCACCTGGAATTCCCACACTGACCTGGACCATGATGTGGGGCATAGTCTCCGAAAAGAAACTAGAAGTAGCCCAGTCTCGGGGCCTTTTCACCACCGCCCCTACCTCGGGGGCCCACTCAGCAGCAGAAAGTTGCTGGGAGCCCAGGATCTTCCAACAGTGAGAAAGTAAACACCACAATTTAAAATCATCCTCAGCATGGTCTACAAAAATAAAAATCTTTTCAGGCAATCCATTCTAATCAATCACTCTCTTATCAATCTCAGAAATCTGCTTCAATAAAGGAAGTAGACATGTGTAGGATTTCTTCCCTGCTCGTCTTAATGCTGAACAAATGTTCCTTCTGGGTCCTGAATCCTGTAACATCTAAGGGATGATTGTGCTCAAAGTAGTATTTACAGGTTTCCCCTCTGACGCTTACATATACTCAACAGGTTTCCATGGACCTGTTCCTAGCAACAAAAGGCATATAATCATTAAAGAAGTATTTTCTTGATTTACTGTATCTCCCTGATTTTTTTTAACAGAATGTAAAGGGAACAACCAAGTGCTCTGTGCTGTGCTAAAGATGGAATCCATGTCTCAAACATGCTCCACAAGCCCTCCGCCACTGAACCACATCCCAGCCCATCTCCAACTGCTTCTTACCCTTGCCAAACAGACTTGACAATCCAGATTTCACCTTTACCTAATTAATGGAGAGTTTTCAGCATGCCTTTGGCATGTGCCATGCACGGGTTGGTATGTGCCTGCAGACCTTTAGCCCATGTGCAGCTGCTGTGCACATGCACTCCACACATGTGCCTTTCTAGAGATTAACAAAGAAGGTATGCAAGTCTGGTTTTAGAGTTTTTCTCCCTGTCTGGTTTTGCCTCTGGGTTTGCTGCCTACTCAGCAAATCAAAGGTATAATCAATTATTTAAAAATAATCCAGAGGCCAAGAAAGTACAACAGCACCCAAGGGAAACGAACAGAAAGTGAGGAGAATAAACTCCAGCACTTACAAGCGGCCTGGAGAAATAAAACACCAGGGAAATGCTGGTGGGGTGGCCACCTGCCTAGTTCAGGTCATTTCAGAGCAGAAAATGCCTGTCAACTGCAAGATGCTATGTGGACGGCTGTGGCAACTTAAGCTTCCTTGCCTGATGCTATAGCGCTTCTGCTACAGCTGGAGGCTCCAAGGCAAGGGCTCAAGATCTTTTTGAGAACCAAATATAGAAAAGCATCGAGAATAAAAGTAGAAGTCTATTCGGCATGACAAAGTCATTTCAAACTAAAACTACACCTTAAAAAGTTGAAACCTCCAAAACTTTAAAAATACTATCTGACATGTAAAAATGCATACCTAGTCCAACACACGAGTGATGAAAATGAATCGTATGTTATATGCATACAATACAAACAACATTTTCCATAGTGGCACGTGTCATAGTGTCCAAGATTTGCGACAAGACTGGCCACTCCTTGCAAATTGTTGCTATTGTGTGCTGGTTTCTCAGTTGCCTCTAATTAGCTTCGATCTTAACCTCTGAGTTCCAGATCTTTAGTAAGGTATAGTCATTGCCTGAGAAAGTAGAGGGATGTCACATAGGTTGTTTTAACCTGATTGTTGATTCATTTAGTGTACTAGATAAATGTTCATGCGTCATAAATTTGCAAACCAACAGCCTCTATGTAAACAAAGGCTATCCATGTCTCTTCACTCATGTCTAATATAAAGTTTTTCAGTACGTTTCAGTAGTGTTATACAGCAGTCCTATACATTTGATGAAGTGTCTATGTATCTCTTTAAGATTTGGTCAGCCATTCTTCATCTCTAGAGGAGATGAAGCTATGCTGTTTCAATGAATAAGTTCATAAGCAACTGCTAAAGGTTCCTCGATGCTGGCCTACTGTGATTAAGAATGTCTTGATGACAGATGCTCCAAAAATGACTGCTTTAATGCCCTTTTCTTCTGCACTGGATCGTCTTGAGAACCGTCAAGCTTAAAAAGCCACACAAGCATGTCTTTCTCCTATTCTACTGCAATGCATCAGTACATTCTTCATTCTCTAAGGCTTATTAGCACTTCTCAAAAGAAAAAAAATAGCATGCTGCCAACCTGGCTGTGGGAATGGATGCAGATGGCAGTGAGAGTTGCAAGTCACTGAAAATGGAAAAGTCTCATTGTCTGAAATAGGGTGCTAGTGCAACTTGCTTTCAGATGGCTTGCAGCAAGAGCTTTCTGTGTGTAAAGTAATAAAACTAATTATGCTTGCTCAAGTACTCCAACATTATAGAGACTTGAAAATGCACCCAAACTGCAAGCTAATGCAATCAAAGAAAAATGATGAGATCTCTTATTGTGTTAGACTAGTCTTTCCTTTTTTTTTTGTAGCAACCTGCAATTTTCTGAATATAGGGTCACCTATGATTCAAACCAAGGTGGACAAGAAATCTAGAGTAACTTCCCTTCCTCTCCCTTTGGTTTAGGGACATTAATGGACATTCTTACAAGTTAGTTTACAAATATGAAAGGTTTTCTGTAGCAACCTGGAGCTTCCACTTAAAACGGAAAGATGATGAAGACTGCTCCATTTAGAATCCACATGTAGTCTGCTGCCTGCTTCAGGGCCAACCATTTCCTTTGAGTCCCAATCAGTAAGTTTAAGATTCCTGGGAGGGCTTAGTGCACCAAACCTCTGGCAGAAGCCCAGAACTAGAGGAACTAATGTGTTATTTGGCCTTGTTTCTTTATGAGGAACAGGAAGGTCTGCTTTGCCAACCTGACACAGGAGAACAGCTGCAGACTACTGACCGCGAGCGCAGACGATCATGGATGAATTCTCAGGTGAAAAGGATTTGCTGTTACATTCTTACCTGGATAGAGTTCAGGCCCAGGCCCTGGCCCTGGGGAACGTCCCACAGCACCATCAGCAGCAGCATCTCTGGGGGAAGCGGCTGGCTGCAGGGGCTGCACAGCGAGACAGTCGGTGAGGAGATCTGGATGGAGCTCAGCACTAGACCGCAGCTGAAAGGAGAAGAGAGAAGAGATGGAAAAAGCTGGTCCTTAGAACACCTGCCTGGAAAGGCCTTGTGCCCCAAAGATGGATGCAGTTCAATCCACAGATATTTATCAAGCAGCCACAGAGAGGCAGGCATGAGTGGAACAGCATCAACAGAAGGGCCGGTTCTCCAGCCTAGAACACCTGGCAGGTGCTTCAGGAAGCAAGTGGCTGCAAGTAAGTTTGACTCCAGACACTGGTAGCCCTACTTCTGAGAACTCAAACTTCTATTTATTTGCTCACTCAGTCTCTAATCAGAAGTTGTAGCAACGACACAAACGAACTCAGAAAGACTTTGTCCACATTGTTCCCATTGTAAAGAGCAGGGATACTGGTACACAAGCTATCCGGGAGAAAATTCAGGTATCTCCACTGGTGCTTATAAAGTTTACATGAGAGAGACATACTTGGAAAAAAATTTAAATATAGAAATGATTAAATTAAACTCCTAACAGCAACAATAATAAACCCCAATGCTATGTCACACAAAAATAGGAATCTACATCTTCATTTAGTCATACAGGATTAATTTTATATGTGTTGCATGTAAAAATTAAACCAAAATGGAGTTAAAATGTAGTATAAGTAAAAATTTACCTGAGTCATTTGATTGCATGTGGGTGTTCATTTATGCAAAGGCTTGTGCTTGTGTATGCACACATGTGTGAGCATCTGTGTCTGTGAGAATGTGTGTATGTGTGTCTGTGTGTGTGAATGAGAGCATATGTGTATGTCTGTGTGTGAATGTGCATGTGTCTATACATGTGTGTAGGCTGAAGAAAAAGTCTTGGTGTCATCTTAGGGGTGCCACCGACCACCTCTAAATAGGGGCTCATTGGCTCAAGCCCACTAATTAGAGTGGACTGGATGACCAGTGAGACCCAGAAATTCTCCTGTCTCTACTTCAGTACTAGAATTACAAGTGTTTAGGTGGCTACTGAGGGTTGAACTCAAGTCCTCTATGCTTACAAAGCAATCAGTTTATCAACTGAGTTACCCACAGCTCCAACATCTTTGGAAACCCAAATTTTGTAAATGTAACTTGAATGAAAACTTACAATGAAACATTTGGTGACATAAACATATTAACCTAATTGTGTTAAAACATAGTATTATAAAAGTATAAAATGTATTTCTTAGAAATATCACAAATGCTTATCTTCAGCATTTAAAGCTGAATATGAACTGGCTTTATACATACATTAAGCCTTTAGATACAGGGCCACAGCATTCTTGTTCTTTGACAAATATTCCATGGCCCTCTTGACTCCAGGAGGATTCACTGTCTTTACAGAACTTTGACTCTGTGCGAAGTTGAACAACTAAAATACAAACGAGCAATGCTAAGTGCTAGAAAGTAACATTCTGAAACGAGGTCATGAGGGCATGTGGGGGTCAGGGGTTAGTTTGGGATAGCGATCTGGGACTGCAGCTTGCAGCTAAAACTGGTAATAAGTCTGAGAAGAATTGTAGCAAGACGTCCCAGAAAGTGGGAGTCAGAGGCCGGGGGAGCCTGCCTGCCATGAAAAATGATTGGTGGAGTGGCATGGCTGGCATGGTTGGGGGGTGATGGGACATGAAGCCTAAGGAACAGAGACATAAGATGTAAAAGGAACTGGGAAGAAAGAGAACAAAATCCTGCCGTGGGCAATTACTACAAACCACGGCTCCTTTATCTGGGGAGTGGGTTGAAAAGGAGAACTAAACATGGTAATGCACACACAGCAATAATTACAGAGGCGGAGGCCATGGCTTCAAGGGGACAGGAAAAGGGAGCATGGGAAGAGCTGGGGGTTGAAATGATGCAAATGTAGTTTTCATGTATGAACTTCTCAGTTTTAAAAATGGTAAATGAATATGTAACAACTGCATGGCGCAATAACCCTAAGGGTACAGTGGCAGTAAGCAACAGCCCTCTAGATGGACTTAAGAGCCACTCAACAAGAGGGGTGACATGCCTGATACGGGAAACCAAGCCAACTACTCAGTGCTGGTGAGGTCACAGATGTTGGAGGAGAACCTGTGACCACCCTTTGCTAAACCAGCATAATCCCTAACAACAATCTAAACATTTATCGTTATACCTACAGGTAAGTATAGGCCTCATGTCTCATCAAAGGAACTTCTCTTTGCAACAGACAGAGGCCATCTCGGAAAACCACAACCAAGCAAAATGCAGTTGTGGAGCCCAGTCCCAGTGGACACATTTATGGAACATCCCTACAGCTAAGGCTCAGGGAACACTGCGGAAGAGGGTGCATGTCAGGAAGTCTGCTGTGAGACTGTGCTTCCTATTAAATCCAGACGACAAGTCTCACCAACAGAACTGTCTAAACATGAGATGAACAATAAAACAAGCCAAAGCGGGTGGGGGAAATCCCCCGTGGCTTCAACCTACATAAAGAACTACGGGCAGCTAAGGACTGTGGAGAATGGGTACAACAGTCTTCTCCAGGAAAGGGCACACCATAAATTTGAAAACAAACAAACAAAAAAAAAAGAGCAAGTAAGAGTATATGGGAAGATCTGGAGGGAGGAAAAGGAAAGAAGAAATGACGCGATTATAACCGCAACAAAATAGATTTTGGAAATGTTTAGTAAAGCTTTTCATTAAGTATTTTATTTTCCAATAAAACAAGTCTAACGTTTAAAAAGACTCACTACACTTGTGGAAGAAGGACCCTAATACTGACTAATCATGGGCTGGAGAAATGGCTCTGTGACTAAGAGCAGTTGTTACTCTTGCAGAGAACCTGGGTTCAGTTTCTAGCACCCACATGGTATGCATACACAATTGTCTGTAACTCTAGTCCCATGGGATCTGATGCCATCTTCTGACCTCTGTGAGTACCAAGTTCAAAATATTCAGACATGCAAGATAAATAAATAAAAAATATTAAAAATAATTTATCAAATCAACTAAACCTTCACAAAAAGTATCTGTGGTAGTGATGTCGCAGGTAGAAATTCTTGTATTTTTTAGTAGGTGAGTATGCTGGTATGAAATTTCTAGAGGGCATCCAGGGAACAGCTTTGTAGATCCATAATCAAAATAATTTGATTCTTGAATCTGTACCAAGGAAATACCCAGAAATATGAAGGACAATGGATATCTAAAGACCAATGGATGCATCTTCTAGTGATATATAGCATAAATTATAGCAATACCCCAAACTAGAAAATGTTCTTTAGTGGCCATACATTAAGTAACTGGAATACTATGTTCATAATGATGGCAAAACACAATTTTATATACAAAATGTTAAAAATAACATCGAGCTCAGATAAAATGACATTTCTTCTCATTTCCAAATACTCTACATTCCAGTGGTGGACTAGAGTTGCCACATGCCAATCTAAGAGTGCCTGTGTTTGCCTCTTTACCACAGTCCTTAAACAGACCGTTTGAAACTGGTCCGGGTGAAAATATTTGCACTATGGGAACTGGAAACAGCTCTCTACTAAGGTTTCTTACCTGTAGTTCGGGCTGCTAAGTCTCACGAGACCACTACTGATATGAACTGCACTCTGATCAAACCCGAGGACAGCCTGCCTCGGATGGACTATTGTTTATTTCCCATAAGTCCATAGTTCAGACCTAGGTTCCTGGTGAGAAGCAGAGGAGAGCTGGAGGGACCACTCAAAGGTGGAGCCTACTGGGAGTTGGTTAGGCCATGGATGGTGTTGCCCTCAAAACGGATCAAGGTAGATCCTGTGGGACCCGAAGTTAATCTTCAAGACAATGAAGAGAAGCCTAACCTGGAGTCACACTGAATTTTGTCTACCTTTTTAACATGTGGTCCCACTGTGATATCATCTAGGTGACAGCCATAGGGGCGCTCGCTTGGCCAACACAGTGTTTGAACTTTAAGGCCTCAAAAGCAGTGAGCTAACTGAACCTCTTTTCTTCTAAGGTTCCCTGCCTCAGGTTAATTTTTATAATACTGAAAAAATGAAGGGACACACACACACACAACAACAACAAGAACAGCAAAAGAAAATGGCAATTATTGGATCTCAAATGAGATTAAACCTATACCTAGACCTTGGACAGAGTATGAAAACAGCAGAGGGAAGCAGGCAACAAAAGGACCATTTGGCTCACATAGCAAGGAGATCGCCACAACTCCCTCAGCTTTGGCATGCTGAACTTTCTGACCATGACTGCCTATGTTTATGTCTAGTCCTCTCTGGACCTTTGAAAGATATGTTTTCTATTTTCTTATGAACCTAACACATGCTGCTTAAGAAAAACTGGGGGGGGGGGGGAGAATCCAATGCTTAGAATGAGTTCTGGTGATCACTTTTAATTTATCTTTCATCATTAAAATGCGATCTGGGGTGCACATGTTCTACTAAGGGCAGAAATGAATGTTTCTCTGCTTTCGATTACCCATCACTCTAGGGTTTTCAGTTATCAGTACCAGCAAGATCGTTCCAAGGAATTTCATGGCCATGGCTAATCCTGGCATCAAACACGGGCAATCTTCCCTAGCTTCGACAGACACTCATGTTTTCCAGCAGTGTGATTCTATACGACTTTGTGGTGAGAGTTAATTTAGTTTTCTCTAGGATTAGGCATGGTTCTTAAAAGTGCTTCTTAAATTAATCAAGCCTTAGAACCTTCTGCAGAATTTCCAGAGGAACACTGCATCCCCGACCCAGACCAACAGCCTAGGAAAGGGTCCTCCAAGTGGAAACAAGTGAGGAAGAAGGCATAGTCAAATCTCCTGGAGGGCTATCTTTCAATATAATACAGCTGTAGGTAGGAATGAAAAAATTCAACTATTTACAAGAAATAACTTCCTATTGTCAATCTCAACAACAGCTTAGCTGCTAGGGATTCATGAAAAAGAGACAGGGCAAAGTTTAATTAGGTCAGGATCATCTATGAATGTCCTTCTCTGACTTGGCACATGTCAGAGATTCCCAAGGGGCATTTCAAAGTTCCCAGGTGGGGCTGGATGCTGGGGTCTGCAGAAGACCCTTTTAGAACTGCTGGTCTCTAAGAATCCCAATGGGCAGAGCTAGGGATTTTTCTGGCTATGGAAAGAGGAAATACATTATGGAGACAGAGGCTCATCAAAATATAATACTCTTTTTGTATAGAAGTTAAAATTACTGTATCTTCTCTGATTAACTATGATTTAGAAATGTGGTATTTTTTCACCGAGACACAAGCGTGAGCCCTCTAATTAGCAGGTTTCGGGAAAGGTCATGGGAAGAGAAGATAAAGACATAGATGGGCAAATGTTCTGGTCGCTGGATAGACAGATGCTATGAAAATAGTTCAACTAACACGGGGGGATTCTGGGCTTTGCATCTTACAAAACACCTTGACAGATTTATGAGAAGCCTCCCCAAGACCTTTGGACTATAAAAGCTTGGTGTTATCTCCAGTGGAAAGTAATCATTAATTCCAGCATCCTAAGTACTAATTATCATAAAAAAGAATCTTAAGTTTCCCACATATGTATCCTCCTCTCTGCAAAACTCACATAGATAAATGGCTGCAGGAGGCTCAATTCTCAAAAACAATTTAGATTCATATT
This sequence comes from Ondatra zibethicus, assembly GCA_004026605.1. Classification (NCBI taxonomy): domain Eukaryota; kingdom Metazoa; phylum Chordata; class Mammalia; order Rodentia; family Cricetidae; genus Ondatra; species Ondatra zibethicus. The sequence goes on along the minus strand of PVIU01000190.1, from coordinate 288,694 downwards.
TCTTCATATGAACAACAAAAAAATAAAACCTTCTACAAAGCATGATGCCGCTCTTAGGAAAGAGCAAAGAATAGCATCCCCCCACCCCCAACAGGGTTCTCATAGCTCTTTTTGGATAGAGGAGGGATATTTTTGGAGAGAGAAGCCACTGATCTTCAACTCTTCTCTGCGAGAGGGCTGCTGTGTTGGATGGACAATGGGACTGGTCCTCCTGGGAGTGTTGCCTTCAGCTGCCCCCACCATACAACACGGGTTCCAGAACACTGCCACTGTTCGGTAGCCTTTCTCATTCACCACACAGACCTTTCTTTGACCTCAACCACATGCCAGGTGCTGTATTAGGAACTTGAAACACAGCAACCATCAGAAGACACTTACTGAAAGGTTTGTGCTGTAGATCAGGAACTTAATAAATAGTAAACTAAAAAATAAATTGTAGGGAAGGTAGTTAAGAGCTCTGGGAGAGGATGCTAGTGAAGTTGGGGGTGGGTATGTGGGAGAACTAGAAAGGTCTGAGGATGGTCATGACCTGGCTTAGCCACGCAGGACCTCACAAACCTCACCAATGTTTTAGCTTCTGTTGATACGATGGAGGTGTCTGGCAAAGTTTCTGTCACTTTGTGCCTAAGCACTTAGCTCAGCTTCTGTTTTTTTGTATCTAGAGTCTCCATGGCTTTCCTTTGAGATTTCACAGGTTCTGTGAGGCAGGGATACGTGACAGTCAGTTCTGTGTGCCAACCTGACTTGGCTATAGCCCTCGTTTTTCCATCCTGCATGTATCTAATAGATACCATGAAGGGACAGTGCAGATATGGTCAAAGTCCACAGACAGGTGACCTTCAGGAAAGAGACTATCTCCTACAGCCAGAGTGGGCCAATTAGTGAAAGAGCAGAAATAATCAGGTTTCACTGGAGGAGGAGGAATTGTAGGCTAAAAAAAATGGCACTCTGCCACTGAAGTGTGACATCCACTCCTGTCTGTGAATGTCCATGCTGCCAACCTTCCTTTCCAACTCCTTTCTTGCCAGGATGCACACTTGCATGAGCCAAGTTCTTAGAACCTTCTCTTCTTCCCTCACTACACAGTGTAGTCTCACAGTCTACCTTCGTCTGGTCATTCTCTTCTAGTTTTTCCAGGAACCCATCAGCAGATTTTGCTGCAAGGCTTTCTAGCAATGTCCTAGGCATATTTTCTCACTAGTGTGTATTTCTGACACCATGCCCAATAGGTGAAAGGATCCTGTCTTGGACTAGAAGAAGAGGAGACAAATAGAATGGACCACTTCTGCTCAGTTTTCCTTGTTTCTTCCCTGCTTTGGCTATGGTCTATAACAAGTGTTATGAAGCCTGACACTTGCCATCTTTACCACTCTATCCTAAGTACACACACAGTGGTCCTTCCAAGGGTACTAACTCTTCCTCATGGATGACTGCCTGGAGGCACTATTATCTTGACATTCTGATCTTGAAATAAGATCTTGACCCAGACGCGTCTTAAGAATGTCTCCTTTCTATCTTCTTCTGGCACTCGCTTGGCTTTTCCTCTTCTTTCCATGCCCTCCCTCCAGCTCTGGAGAACCACCCCAAGTCAACAGGGACAACAACTTAGAAGTGTAGACTTCTAAGAGGCAGGGTCATTATGAACAGAGTCCTGAATGCAGTAAGAAAGTCAGATGTACATCTGAATATTTGTGAGGAAGGAAGATGTTGACAGGTTCTCAAAACAGCTATAAGAGAGAAGCAAGCAACTGAGTGAGAAGCGTATATGACACAGGGCCAGAGAATTGGCCGGGGCTCAACAGGCTAAGGCCTACAGAAACATGAAGTTTTAGTGCTGGTTTGTTGTTGTGGCAAGGCAAGAAGAGAGGGCAAGCAGGCAGGCAAGGGGCTTTGTCCTGTACTGTAGAAAACTGTGTGGAGAACAGACAGAAGCAAGGAGGGAGGAGTTGTTACATCCCTCCAAATGAATGGGGAGAAGAGCTGGAGCCAATGGTGTTGAGAAGTGGTCAGCTTCTATTTGGAAGGTGGAGCTGAATTTGATAGAGTATGACAGGGGATGGGGAATCCAGGATCGGTCCTCTGATGGATAATCTTGACCATGAACCGGATTAGATGAGAAATCAACTAAGTGACATGCTCTGGTCAGGTCTATGAGGACATTTCCCAGAAGGATTAACTAAAGATCTAAGGTCCTCCTTTCGAGTGGGTGGCACTTCCCACCAAAGCAAAAGTAATACAGAGGTATAAGGAGAAAGCAGTGCGCACCAGCCTCCAGCTTCTCTGAATTCCAAAGCTGAATGAAAACCAGTGGCTCTTCAGGAATCTTCCAGGTCGTCAGCGCCAGGATGGGACTTCTGAGGCATCCAATTCTGTGGCCTGGGCAACTATGTGGTTCTCAGATTCTCCAGTGTGCAAATGGCTACGATCAAGATAATTCTGTTCCTACTAGTTGAAAGCCATTCTTGCAAAGCCCCTTCGTAATGTTTCTATATAATCTATCATCTCTCCCTACCAATGAGACTTAACACAGGCCCCATACCTAGGCGCTGGAAGACATGGAACACACTAGAAACAAATCAGCAGTTTGAAGATGTTAATTCAGGTGATTCCTGGACACCAGACAGACAGAACTTGCAGACATCTGCACTTGGGGCTGATTCCCAGGGCAAGATGAGTCTGGACCACTTAAGAGAATATCCCCAGTCTATACACTTAGGATGGACTAACATAAATTAGCATTTGCTACCCCGTATTTAAGAAACACGATTCTTTTTAGACACTTCAGAGAAAGAGTCCCAAAGATTAAGACATTAGGAGCCTCCATCCTGTGACCTCCCCGTTTCCTGGAAGAACATGCCTTCTAAGTTCCCACTACAGCCTGGTTTGCTGTCTGCAAACAGCCAACGGACACTGCTGTTGCTCTGTCTGCCACAGTATGCCCCCTCCTCCCGGTATCTTCCTTCTACGATCCAGTCTATGATTTTTTGGAATGAAACCTCCCCTGACCAGGCCAGTCAACACCAAGCACCCAGGGGACAGGGCAAGCTGTAGCATCTGCAGTCCATAATCATAGGAGTGGATTGTATAGTGGGGTTTTGTGTCTTGATATGAATGGAGTCTGTCCAACTCACTCTCCACAAGGGTTTTGCTGACAAGCTTCCTACACCCTCAGCACAGGGCAATGTGTCATCAACATTGTGCAAAATCAGCCACTGACTGTCAGCTGGATTGGTGAGCATGCGCCTCAATACTCTAAAAGAAGTGACTATATCTACTGATGTATGATGTTAAGAATAGACCGCATCATCATCTCTTCCTTTACCCCAAGATGGAAATGGGAAGTTTTCAAAGATTTGCATGAAACTAAGCATCTCACTCAAACCCCTTCTGTGCCTGGCAATGTGCAGCCTCGCCCCCTGCTGTGGTGCAACCATCTCTTAGCTTCTGTACTCTGTGGACCAACTGCCAGAAGCTGGCACAGATCTACCTCCCTCTTCTTCTTGATATGGGACAAACCCTGAGGTATAAGTTATATTCCATATCTCCTTATCGAGACCATCCAAATCAGTACCCTTCCATAGCTTCCTTTCTGCTTCTCTCCTAAACTGTATAGGGGGCACCCAAATCCTCGGCTCATAGCAGACTGAGGCACCCAGCTTAGGAAACATTGAAAAGGCAATGTTCTTTCATTCACGACTGACTGCCCAGAGCCAATCAGAAGACTTAAAATGCATGGATACATTTCTTCTTTGGACCTGCTCTTCCCATACACCAAGGATATGTGTGTAAAGTAGTTTTCTATCACCTTAGGAAGCTCTAAGAAATCAAGGCAATTGTTTCTTTAAAAAAACAAGGGGGGGATACTCTAGTCCACTGCTTGAAGACCCTGGCGAAGGCAGCACATTATCATCAGGAGTACCTGGTGAACAAATGGCTTGCCAAATAGGCCAGGAAGCAGCAGGGGAGAAGCCAGAGCCAGAGTCAGACCACTTTCCCTCGTGTCTTAAGGGCCTCTCCCTAGGCAGAACTCCTAAAAGTTTAGTGACCTCCAAGTGGCGCTTTTAGCATGGGCCTTTGGGGGACACTCATTTAAGCCATGACAATATGGAAATCAGAAGGCTACTGTCTCTGGGTTATTTCTAGGTCACTGTGAATAAGTAAAAGCATAAAAGAGACTAAATTTAAAACAAAACCAAAAGTAACAGGACTGTTCCAAGGAGATTTAGCTGTCACTGATACATTATCCAAGGGGCAACTACACCCTGGCTTTAAGAAAGGGTTTGTTTGTTTTCCTCTATTGAGTCCTGACCCATCTCTCAGCAACGAACAGAGCTGTCTGTATCCTGCTACTTGGAAACCAGCTTGTGGACATACGAGGACGACACAGGACAGCTCTGAGCCTGTCAGGTCAATCTGTGAGTCCCTGAGTGTTAGAGTCCACTTTCAGCGAACCACTTTCAGGTTTATTTATTTATTTATTTATTTATTTATTTTTGGATTTCCCCAGCACAAGTAAACACAATGGCTCAGTAGCTTCTGTATGGTCTCACATTATGAAGTACTTGCTCCAAGCGATTGTTTTTCAACTTTAATAATGAAGTCACCCATCACAGCTTGACAAGCTTCCTGCGTGTGGGAACTGGAGCTGCCTCCCTCACAACACAGTAACTTTTCCTAATCATAAAAGCAAGGCACCGTCACTTGTGATTTGTACTTGTTTTTTATGTTTGAGACTATTCTGTTAATGTTTATAAGCTCTTCAGACCGGACAGGAATTCTACTCCCGTTATTTCTTTTGTTTGTTTCAGACATGATTGAATAATCATCCAAGATTAAGTGAATCAAGTGGAAATAATCAGGGCGGGGGAAAAGGGCCAGATGCTGTCATTTACAGTTCCATTACATTTTATCCCAGGAGCAAAGGCGATTCTGAGTCCGAAGCAGATACACTTCCAAAGAAAACCAGGCACAATCAAAGGCTTTTTGTTTTCTCCTTCTTCAGTGAGTAGAGTCCACTTGAGCCAGGCATATTTATACATCACCTTGTCAGGATTCCTTTGTTCTCCAGAAATCAAATGTCACCAAAATATGTTTCTGAAGAAACCCAGCCAGAAGGAAAGACAGTTTTTCTCCTCCTAGAGGCTTAAGGTTTATTACCAGAATGTTCCTATCAAGTGTTCTCTATGACACTCTGAGCAACGTGGATCAGGGAATTAACTCATTGCCAAAAGGCTTAAAAATAATTACAATGAATTAACCTATTATATTAATTACAATTAATTTTCAGTTGAATGTAAGAGTTTCATCTCTAGGGGATTCCTCAGGACTGACATTTATGAAGTGTCTCTGTGTATCATAGGTAATTAATTTCCAACAATCTGCTATCAAATTTGCTTCCTTTGAGAATGACCAATTTGCAAGGAGAAAAAGAAGTAAGAGTGAAGTCTTAGGAAATGGTACCGGAAGAGACAGGACTGCCCAGTAGGTATCCCAAGCTTTGGTTGGCAATGACTATTAAGGCCCCAAATTGTATTTATCACTGGTAGATGGACATACCAAAATAAATGATTAGGTATATATCTTAATAATGCCATGAAAAACATTTTCAGTATATACACAAAACAACAGTTATTTCTTTAAATGATGGTTGATTGAAACTGTATATAGCAACATAAAATTTCAGAGGTCATGTATCTGGGTTCGCATAATCCTACCTGTTCTCTCTCTACTGGTGCCAAAAACTCTACATCATCTCACCAGCCCAATGTGAGTAGTAGACACTTGAAATGTGGCCAGTACAACTAAGAAACTGATTCTAAGATTTAATTGATATTAAATTTCCATGTATAGTACTAAACTGCAAAGTACTACTGCCTCCCACAGCATCAATCAATTTAGCCTCTGTCTATATCCTTCTGATGGAAGTGAAATATGGAAGATTTAGATTCATTTCCTTACCACTCGGCATCCTCCCAGCATCCTCTGCTGATAAACAGGCCTACTCATTAGGAGCATGTGTGCACGCCTGTGTTTACATGTGTGTAGGTTATGAAATTAGAAAAGGAATCATTGAGAGAGGAGGAACTGACCTTAAGGGAGATGAGAAAAACGTGGCAATGGGCAATGAATGTAGAAGTGAAGAAGAGAGCCAGACAAAGATGAGGGGAAATATTTTAGGGGGATACTGGGGAAGGGCAAAGAGAAGGGAGTGAATCAGAGCAGAGGAAGGCACATGTGCTTAAAATGTCACAACAAAACATATTACTTAATAAGCTAACATAAAAACATTAAAAAGAGAGGATGATGTGGGATGTCCTTCTGTATATGTGTTGCTCTTATTGGTTAATGAATAAAGCTGCTTTGGCCTATGGCAGGTCAGAATATAGCCAGGCTAGAAGAGATATAGAGAGAGAGTAGGTGGAGTCAGGGAGGCGCCATGTAGCTGCCAAAGAATACAGATGCCGAACCCTTACCAATAAGCCATAGCCTCGTGCCAATACACAGATTAATAGGAATGGGTTAATTTAAGATGTAAGAGTTAGTTAATAAGAAGCCTGAGCTAATAGGCCAAGCAGTGTTATAATTAATATAGTTACTGTGTGATTATTTGGGTCTGGGCAGTTGGGAAACAAAAGCAGAGCCTCTGCTTACAAGAGGAGGAGGGAGCAGAATGAGAGAGGGGGGGGAAGGAGGGAGGGAGGTAAGAAGGGTAAGAGTGGGGAGGGAAAGAGAATATGAATTTTACTTGAACTATTATTTACCTACTGGGATTTATTCTTTCCCTTGGCCTCCAGACCACACAGAATGACTTTGCCCACAGTCTGCTTTTATAGTTCTTCTAGTATTTGAGAGGCATCAAAATGCCATAAAGGATGGCAGGGCTCAGCCCCGACAGAGGCTGTGCTCAAGCTTCAATGTCAACCAGCCCCTTAATCCACTTTCTACAGGCTGAACATGACTTTTCTTTTTAAATAAGGATGAAAGGATAGTTAAGTACGCAATGATGGAGCCTTGCGGCTTGACAACCCATGGTCCGATGGCTGGGAGAGCCATATGGAGGTCTAGCCAGCGGATTCAGTTGCTTCTGTGCACATGAGGGTTGCCATAGCTGCCTCTGCATTGCTTTACTAGCTGAATGAGAGACACAGAAGGTGCCTAACACTGTGAGGTGCACAAATGTCAGTACTGGCTCCTCCATGGAGCATATCATCCCTTTCAACACTCTAATTATTCTTAAAACTGGATCTCTCTGGGCAAAGAATAGCAAGCACTAACAGCGAATCGGCTGTCTGACCAGGAGAGATGCAAGGGAATCAATGCATCCCTTGTTCCTGACTTCCTCCATTTTCTATTTCTCCTATTAAAATGGTCTGAACAGTCAACAACCTTTAAAAGCCATGTCTTACTGTGTCTTTGCGCATTTACTCTTCAGATGTTCATTGAGTTGTTACCTTGTACCTAGAGCTGTGCCGGGTCTAAGAGATAAGAGTGCATAATCTGACCCAGCCCCCTGCCTGCCGAGCTTCTGGTATGGTGAGGCAGAGCATACACGCTGGGCCTTTCCTTCAGTATCACAGCCCTTGTTTCTGAGCATTCTTTATATTGGAAAGCAAACTTGCTGAAGCTTCATTGCTGTTTGCTGACCTACAGCATCAGTTTTGTTTCATTTAACTCAACAACCTACCAGCTGCCCCCTTCCACTGCCATTTGCAGAATACACTGGTTTTCTGGAATGAACAATGATGCCATATCTCTGACCAAGACCAAATTATCTACAAAAAACAGCCTATGCCCAACGAACAACACTTTACCATCAGTAACCACTAAAATAAACATTAGTTCCCAGTATCAACTCTAAACTAGAACATGGGGGTCTGGAACCAGAATGAACTTTTATATTCTTCCTTATAAAATGCCTGGGAATTGTGGAAAGATTATTCAACATCTTTTAAGATTAATTTTCTTCATATTATATGTATAGTCAGGAAACCTAGTTTAGATGCATTTGTTTTGTGTGTTCTGTGTGCATGTGTCACAGGATGCCATAGAGGTCAGAAGACAAGGTTGTGGAGCAGGCTCTCTGTTTCCATCACGGAGGTTCTGGGATCAATCTCGGATGGTCAGGCTTGGTGGGGAGTGTCTTTCCCTGTGAGTTAGCCCACCAGCCCAAGGCCCAGTTATTAACCTCTTAACAGGGGCAACACAGATAGGAGCTTTTCACGAATTTATGGCCTATAACCAGTGTTAACATGCATTAGTTGTTATTTTAATTATTATGTTTTCATTAACATTTACTGAGAGACTCTGTAAAGTTCCTTTTTTTCCTCCCTTATTTAGTTTCTGAATCTTTTTCCTGTTTACCCATTTTCCATTTCCAATAGCGTAGTTCCACAACAAAGAAAAATAGTAGAAACTCTAGGTCAAACAAATCCAAGTTGAGATCTCAGTTCTGTCCACCTTTGGCCAGATACTTAACCTCACAAGGCTTCAGGACTTTGCTCTGCGCATGGGGGTGACGACACTAATTCTGAAGGATTATTACAGCGTGACAGAAGAAACCTTCCCACAACTGCTAGAGTTGTTTACAGCTGTTTACAGTTTTTGCTCAAGAAAAGGAGGAAGAGGAAGCTATTATGACTGTTAAGAGTCATACCCATGTTTCCAAAGAGTGGGGTCTTAGCCTCCGACCCAATCCGAGGCCAGAGTGTCCAATCAAGATGTGAGCACTATTGTTGAGGATCAATGCCACCCTAGCTGATTCAACCTTGGAGAATGTAGCTAGTTTTCATTCTCTCAGAAGAGATTACAAAACATCTGAGAAACTAAATCCTGTAACATCATCTATCCAGAACAGTCTGGAGATATTAGCAGTATGAACTCACATCCTCTCGTATGAAAACCTGTGCGATCTACTACTATCTGTCTACTAACTGTCTTCTGCTGTCCTGCACGGAGATGGGAAGGTGAAGTTCAGACAGATGTCTCAGTCACAGAGGCATGGAGCTCCTGGGCCTTTCCCTGCATTGCTACATTTGTAAACACATTTCCTCCTGAGTCAATATTTTTCTAAATGAGACAAAAAAAAAGTTATTCAAAAATGGGCACCGTCCAAGTTATGTCTCACGGTCCAAGTCAAGCTTCTCCATCAGGCATATCTCAAACACAAAACACTGAGCTGAAAGTTGCTGGATTCTTTATTATATAAACAGGGAAGTATTAATATGGAATTTGTTATTGCAACATCCTCTTGCAGCCTTCGGGTTTGGCGGCAGAAGTAGGGATTACTTCCGCCATACCACCATAGCTTGATAAATCCCTCTCAAACTGGCTCACTGCACTAATGTGACCACACACAGTCCATCTCTGTTCAGGTGTAGTGTTTTCTTTTTGCTCAAGTATTCTTGGAGCGTAATTAAAACAGCCAGTTATCTGGTAATTACTTCCCCTGTCCATCTTGCCAGCTCTGTATTGTCTTCCATTGAATTGATTTTTGACTACAGCCCCTGCCTGAGCTACTTTAGGAAGTGTGGGGAGGGAGAAGCTGCAAAGATCCTAGGATCCTGAGCGTTTCCCTCCCCCTTCCTTTCATGTAATAAAAAAGGAATGGCTGCGAAGGATCTAAGGCAGATTTATGATACGCATGAGTGTTTAGGTAATTTTCAAATGCCTACTTCTGAACACTGAAGGCTGTCATTTCAGCAGAGAACACTTGCTTTCTGCTCCCCAGTCAGTTTAAATTTCCCCAGCACTGAAAAGTCCCTTAATAAGTTTCTTCCCAAACATTACCTACAACCCAAACCCATGTGATCTACTACCCATGCTGCCTCCTGTCTCATGATCTGGGCCACACAGAGATGTTCCTCCCTATGATCCTGCTCACTCTTTGCTCCAAGTCACACACTTTCCTAGGGCACAGTCCCTTTCTCTGCAAGCTCTTACACAGACACTCTGCATATTCAGATTCCATGTCTCTTCTCCCTTTTAATTTTTCTGGATCTTTCCATTCTAACAGCAATTTCCTTTTGTCTTGGTGAGGGCAATTTTGCTGCATTTCAAAGTGTGTGTGTGCGCACGTCACATGTAATGCAGTTACACGACACAGAAGACAAAAAGTTATTGTATAAGCAGAGTCTATTGGTACTATCGTTTTTCCCCCAAATACACAGAGTGTTCTAGAACAATGTTTGGGGAAGAAACATGCAATTTGTTATCAATGAGTGGATAACAAATCTATCGATGGCTGTTAAGGGTTGTTAATCTATGTTTATTCTTTAGGGCAGACCATAAAGGCTGCCTGAACCAGGCATTTATACATCCCAAAGGAAAGTACAGGGCAAGGCAGGGCAAAACTCCTTCAATAATCAATTGAGAATATATTAGGAAATAACCAATTGAAATCTTAACAGAAATTAAACTTTCAAAAATCCAGGTATTTGGGAAGTTTTAAAATACCAGTGTCTGCTAGGCAAGTGCTGTACCGCAGCTTCCCGCCTTCCCTGCCCTTGTCTGAGGACTGTCTTTTGCACTGGACCTTCTGAAATGAAGCCTAGCACAGACAGTAATCTCAGGGTGGAACCCAGGCAGGGACTAAACGCCTCTAGAGCCTTCTAGTCTGTATGGCGCCCGCTAAGACATCTCCACGGGAAGAATCTACTTCGGAAGAGGATGATGCCATTTTATCATTCTTCTTTATCATTCACCTACCACTTTCAAACAGTTAAATCTCTTCTCTGAAAAAAAAATACATCAATAAAATAACTGCATCCCAGAAATGCTGATTAAAGAAGCACGCATGCAAAGCAAGGATGGGAAAGATGATAAGGGCTGCAAAGAGCCATGGGTAGTGTAAGGGTGGAATCCCAGAGGCAGAGTCTTAAGTGACACTGGCTGCCACACTGACACAGTAGGACAGCTGGAGAGAAGTCCCAATGAAGGAGCGGAAGCAGAAGCGGCATCCGCAGTTCCGCACAGGTTCTCCACTCTGGAGAATACCAGTCAAGTCCCCTTCCCCATTCACATGCCATGGCCCTGGCAGATTTTAGCGCGTGTGCTTTTGTACTCAGGGGCTACAAGGAACTCTAAACTCAGCGGTCGGCCATCTCTAACTCTGCTCTCCAGTGCTCCAAGGCCTCATGTTGTTTGCTGTCTGTCATAATTATCAGCACCCCCTTGGGAAGAGGCTATTATTGGAAGTAATTTCACATTCTGACACCACAGGAAGCTAGCAGAAGTTGTAGCTACTTTAGATCTCAGCAAAGCGCCCTGTGTGCTGGAAACTTTCAGACCACTAGAAGTATATGTTATCAAGGAAATACTCATCTATATGGGAAAGGAGGGGAAGTGCAACAAAAAGACGTGCTGCCCTTTCTTCCCCAGCAATCCTGCAACGTAGAAGGAAGGAAGACTGGGGAGTCAAAAAACCAACATTTCCAGTCAGTGTGAGAGCCCAATTTCTTTTATCTGACTTAAATAAGCAGACCATGTCTTTTAGTCCATCTAGAAGATAATAATAAAATTGAAAAGTAGAGACAACTGGTAGGGAAGATGACTTATTGGGAGTAGGTGTTTGCTGCCAAGCCTGATTATCAGAATTCAGTCCCTGGGACCCATATACGGTAGAAGGCAAGAACCAATTCCAAATTTCATATGCACATCGTATCGTGGCATACAAGCTCATACATACATGTGAACACATGTACATATACATACACACACATGCACACACTCAACTTTTTTTTAAGTAGAATCAACCAAGAACTAATACACTGTCTTCCTGAGGATGCTCCTTTACTGTACAAAGAAACTCAAGTCTGAGCTTGTGAGTGGAAATCCAAGTCTGCTGACAACAGAAAAGCCAGGCCTTTGCAGAACTCCCACAGCAATCAAATACCAAGAAAAGGCAGCATGTGGAATACAAGCAACTTAATTTTTCCCTCAAACCATGACGATCAAAAGGGTCTTTCTTTTCTATCAGGGTGACACCCCCAGCCGTCTCCCTCCCTCCTGTAGGAACCGAGCAAATTCCTCGCTCTCTCATGTCATTACCACAGCCCAAATGGGTGCCCCCCATGCCAACTCGCTAATCAGCTTCAAAGTATGTTTTGTTGGTTCTCATTGACGCCACTCAAAGGAACCGGTCACTCGTGGTCTCAAAAGTTTTACAACAAATTGTATGATTAAACTCCTTAAACATGCCTGTCCATTACTAATCCTCTTTTGCCAACATCCCTTTCAGAGAAAAATTGCAGTGCTGCACAGTGCCTGATTTATATTTCATTTGGAGAACAGGAAGTAAAGGGATTAAAGTTAAGGATTAAAACACTTACTCTTCACTGCATTTTTTTTCCTTTTCCCAAATGGCTTCTTGGTTGCCATGGTTACTGTTCACTGGTCCTTAGCCCTGAATGCATGCCTCTTCACATTAATAAAATATTTTAAATGAGACTTCATGAAAAACAATAAAGTATTTCTAAGTTCAATAGCCCTTAAAAGAATTTTCTTTTTAAAAAAAAAATCTATTTTTCATTGTCCTTTTCTTGGTAGGTTCAAGAGGGAAACTCGAATTAAAAGACAGTGGAGGGATACAATCTGAAGAGGAACAATGCAAACTCAGAATTATTCATCGGGCCACAGAGAAATCACTCTGCAATAATAAGTAGGTCCCCTGCTTATAAACCAGTGTTTGGAGGAAGATTAAGTGTCTCTGGGAATTTCTCAAATGTTGCAACACCACATAAACAGCAAAATGGCACACAAATGCGGTGTTGCCATTCCAAACTGAAAATACCAGGCAGGAAATGAAGGGCTGAGGTTTTCACTGCCACAGTTAATTTCATCAAACCAACATAAATATCCCTGCTTTCTACCCAAGGCCCTGTAGTTCCTAGCATCAGCAGCTCACAGGAGTGTAGCCAAAAGGGGGTCCCAATGAAAGCAGGCTGTCAGGGCAGGCGATGTCTTCCTGAGCAGGCTATGTATCCTAAGCCTCATAAGGAACCCAGAGGAAAGAGTGTCACTGCCAAGCAAGTGAACATAAGCGTGTCTGAGCTGTTCTTTTACAAACACTCCACTGACATTCAGTTTAGAATGTGATCCCTGCATTCCTTTAAAAGGCCAAAGAAAACTGAGGACACGAAACACAATACTTAAGTTCTATTCATGCCTACTTGGTTTCCTTTTTACTGGGTACGAGTGTTTGCCTGCATGTATGTATGTGTCTGCTGCCCATGGAGGCCAGAAGAGGGCAATAAATCCCCTAGAATTGGAGTTACAGATGTTCGTGGGCTCTCCTATGGGTGCTGAGAACTGAAGCCAGCTTTTCTCCAAGAGAAGCAGCTGTTGCTAATAGCAGAGAGAGACATCCCTCTAGCCCTGGCTAGGGAGGAGTTACTGTTTAGCTGTCCGTGTTTATTTATAGAGGAATTCACTGAGAAGAGGTGATTCTCAAGGGGTCTCTCAGCTCTTATATGTTCTTGTGAGAAGATAGTATTGGGAAACCAGAAGACTGTCTCTCTCTTAATCAAAAGGAACATGTGTAGGGATAGGGACAATGTCAGTTGGTAAAATGCAAGAACCTAGGCTAGACCCCTCCCCCAGAACCCATTTCTTTAAAGGCCAAGTATGGTGGAACATGCCTGTAATTCCAGTCTTGGGGAGTGGGAGACAGAATGCTTTATCCTGCTTGAAAAATTATAGGCTGATGAGACACCATGTCTCAAAAACCAAGGTAGATGGTATGTGAGGAACTACACCCACAACCGTATTCTCGTAATCAGAATACAGTATGTACAAGAGTACACGTGCGCACGCACACACACAGCAGTACACACATATACACAAAAATAGATATGTTCATTAGGAAAGATTCAAGTTCTCCAAGGTCAGAATTTCCTTTTATCAACACAGTCCTCTTCAATGTTATCTTGTGGGAATCAAGACTTAAGAAACGGGCCCAAGAAAATGGGCATAGTTGGCTACTTCCTTTGTGAATACGAATGTGAACTTTGTCTCTGAGGCAGGAGGATAACCACAAAACTGCAGCAGGTCAGGCTTTTCCTCATACCAAGGGGAAACACTAGCTGCAGTTCTTGCCATCTACAAGGTCATTTCTAGAATATGAGAATTTGGGGGAGATGGCTATGAGATTCGAGTCTACAGAATCAACTTGTTAACCTAAACACATCGTCCCACACCACTCTAGAGTCCAATATTGAGTGACTCAGCTAAAGGGAGACACAATGGCAGCGGGAAGGATCTGCTCATTCCCCATACTTTTGGAACTAGAGCATGCTTACAGAGTCCCAGGATAGTTCAGAGCTGAGTGCTGGAGGTTACAGTGATCGTTAGCTGATTTCACACCTAGGGACAAGGCTAAGAGAAGGCCCTGAAAGAGAAAAATAGTGGCTCGCACCCGTGCTGGGACACATCTAGCATTGGGGTATCCCACCTGCATTTTGGAATATTCCTTTATACTTTATGTGTCACTGGGATTGGTTTAATAAAGAAGGTGACTGGCCAATAGCTGGACAGGATAAGATTAGGCAGAAGAGCAAAACTGAGAATTCTGGGAAGAATGCTGAGGAATCATGAGCAGGCACATAGAGAAGTAAGATGGGCATGCCATACTGAGAAAAAGTACCAAGTCATATGGCAAAGCATAGACAAGAACTATGGATTAGTTTAAATGTAAGAGTTAGCTGGTAACAAGCCTGAGCTATTGGCCAAACATTCATAATTAATATTAAGCTTCTGCATGGTTACTTGGAAACAGCTTGTGGGACAGAAACTTCCTCCTTCACTGAATAGTACTACTGGCCTGGCCATCAAAACAGACATAGTTCTGCAGAAGGTGCTTTCAAAACATAGGCTTGTCACACCACCTATAGAAATAAGCCATGACAGAACATCTGGGAGTTGTCATTATACCAAGAAATTGTTGACAAGTGACAAATTGTCCATGGTAAGAAATGAGATTAGCCACAGAAAGAATGGCAAAAATCAAAGGAACACTATATATGTGAAGCCAGAAGAACTCAGCTTGAGGCTGGTAACTGTGCACAGAGTGTACTTGGTGAAACCATGTTTCCCTGAATCTCAGGTCTTCCACCTGCACAATAGAACGAAAAGGGACCAGGCAGCCCTAGAGGGGCCCTAAGAGGTCTTAGGAAAGGACTGCATACACGGGGCTTTACCATATTCTCTAATAGATGCCAAAGTAATATAATATTAATCTTGTAGAATTGCTGTGATGACCTAAGGTCAGCAGGAAAACGCCCAGCGAGCGGGAGATGCAGTGCTTGATGGCTATTATTCTACTTTATGTTGAAGCAGTATATATTAAGGGAAAAGGAGAATGGGTATGTGTGCCCATTGTTAGTGATGTTTTCATTGCAAGTTCACCATTGCTTTCACCGATGGTACCAAGTCTGTTTTTTTTTGTTTTTTTTGTTTTTTTTTTTTTTTTGAGCCCTCTGATAAACTTCAGGTTTAATGATCCAGGTAAAAGAAGATGGTACCTGGGGTAGAGATGAGAGATGGGGCAACAGTAGGAATGACCAGGTTCCTCGTCTTATTTATGCCAGGACATATCTGCAATATAAAAATCCTATTATTTTGCAAAATAAACAGAGGCTAGTTCCTCTGACTCTGAGATGAAATATGATTTTTGCATTTACTTCTGCACAGATGAGGGAATATAAAGGCACTCCTTGCACTCACCACCAACTCAAAATTCAGATTATTCAAGGACAGACAGCAACACTTGTGTACTGGACTGGTCCAGGCACTTCTGGGAGACACCTCTTGCAGACCACGCCTCACCAGCCTTCTGTGTTGTCAGAGCCTAGTGAAGACCTTGGGGATGCAGGATGAGAAAACTTGTGGTAGTGATTTGGACTTTTTAATCACCCAAAATGAGTGATGTTAGGGAGAAGCCCTGGGTGCTTTTATAGCATGTCCCAAAATCTGAAAAGAAACTGCTGCCAGTTTACTGTACAGAGTGAAGCTGAGCATCACTCTCTCAAGATGCATGAGGAGGTCAATACTTGCCTGCAATGTGCATGCCAATGTGGGGAGAGTTGATGGTTTTATCTAGGTCACTTAAAGTGAAGCAGTGTTTGTGTTTAACAAAACTGCCAATGAGGAAGGAGGAAGCATTCCTATTCTAGAGTTCAAGACATTTACCAAGTCCACTGCGGGGCAACATCTCCTCTGATCACACAAGAGCTCAGGGCTGGGGAGACAGGTTCTTTACAGGTGAGCAGGCAGATGGGGGTGGAGGGGGAAAGGATCTTCCCTAGGGATAGAGATGGGATTCAGACTCAGTTCCAAAGCCCTTCCTGTTCTTTCATGAGAGCTAAGTCAAAATGATGACTGCCATGGGGGAAGGCGTAATGAAAACAGAGCTTAATCAGCATGGTGGAACAGCAGGGTGGCCTTTGTAAAAGTGAGGTCACATCAGAAACCTTCCAAGGAGGCAAAATCTAGAAATATCATTCTATACAATGCATCTGTAGGAAATTTTATGTGAGTAAAATATCCACATGGCGAATCAAGTTTCAAAAATGGCAAACCACTGAAAACACCTGCATTACATGCAATGATGTCGTGAGTAGCTACTAAATAGCTACCTTGAATCAATACAAACATCTGCATTACATGCAATGATGACGTGAGTAGCTACTAACTAGCTACTTCAAATCAATACAAAAACTCCCTGTAGGAAGCTAGAAAAGATCACTGTCATTCATGGAAAAGAAATACAAAATGGTTAATAATGTTGAAAAATGACTAAATTTCCAAAACCCAGGAAAAGATACTTGTATAATAATTAATGTCTATTAGTATCCATCAAATTCTGCCTCTTTTCTCATATCTGTATAGTATAAGAAAAATTTGGTTTCATATAGTCCTAACAAAGAGTTGAATAAATTATTTCTGTAACATCATGTCAACAGTATGTTGATAGGAATTTATTCAACAACATATACTAAGATCTCTATATTTTCCTATGTATTATATAATTGTTAATAAAAGTAAAAAAAAAAAACTTTAAACAACCTATATGTTTAAAGGTAGAAGACTGATTAAGACAAAAGCAGTGTATCTTAAAATGTAGCAAATAAGACCATGGCTACTAGGGCACGGCTCTAGAGTCGAGGTTCTCACCCCACGAGTCACAACCCCTTGGGGCGGAATGACTCTTTCACAGGGCTCTCATGTCAGATATCCTGCATATCAGATACTTACATTATGATTCATAATAGTGGCAAAATTACAGATATGAAGCAGCAACAAAAACAATTCTATAGTTGGGGGCACACAACATGAGGACCTGTATTAAAGGGTCACAGCATTAGGAAGGTAGAAAAACACTACTATAGAGCCATCTAGAGATAGCTCACCAGTTAGGAGCACTTGCTGCTCTTCTAGAGGACCTGAGTTCAGTTCCTTGCTGGCACCGACATGGTGGCTTACAACCATCCAAAACTCCAGCTGAGGGGGATCTGATGCCCTCTTCTGACCTCTGAAAGAATTAGACGTGAATGCGGTGCACATACATAAATGTAGGTAAAACAAACACCAATGTAATATAAAAATACATAAATCTTTAAAAAGACATTGACATAGCACTATAATTGCTATATGTTATTTAATATAAGAATAAAACCAGAGATTCATATTTATATATGTATATATATTAATATCCATGTGTGTATATATGTGTACATGGATCTATACATGTTGTTGTTTTGTTTTTGTTTTTGAAATAGGGTCTCTCTCTATGACCCTGGCTGTCTCAGAACTCTGAAAGTAGACTAGGATGGCTTTGAATTGACAGAGATCCACCTGCCTCTGCCTCCCAAGAATGAGGATTAAAGGCATGTGCCATTACACACAGCTCATATGTATTTTTTTTGAAATGGAAACAGACACGGACAGATATGTACCAGTACTAAGTCATCATGATTCCAACACGTTATTTTTAACATATCTGAAATCAAGGCATGTTCTTCCCAACGGTATCTTGCTTTCAATGCAAGTGTTATGTGTTTATAAATACAAATTGCTTATGTAATTTTAAAATGAAGATGTGGTTTTCTTTCCTTCTTCCCTTTCCCTCAGTGCTGGGGGATGAGGGGCTTGAAAGCAGGGTCTTACCTACCTACCTCAGGCATACACACTACTGGGTATGACAAAGCATGAGACAACTCTGTTACTATGTGGCTTGTGAGTTTTCATGGAGGGCAAGTGAAAGGAGAAAGAGAACTGCTGAGAGAAGGGGAGAAAAGAGAATAAAGGGCAGGAAGATAAAGATGAAAGCTGAAGAGCCAACTGAGGAAACGAGGGAACACAGGACCTAAGTCTACACAGATTCCACCATGAAAAGCGCTCGTAAACATAATTGTCAAAGTACGCTCTGGGAAGTATACACAGAGCTAGAAAACGGATCGAGATATATCCACACCTGAATTTCAGTAAAATAATAAAGACCAAGCCAAGAAATATAGCAGATGACCAGAGGGGTTAAGGCTTCATGCCTGGAAAGATTCTAAAAGAATCACAGGTTGCTGAGCCGTAAAGGAAGGAAGCCATCAGAACCTAGGATGGAGTCACAGGGAACACCCAGAGAGTCACTTTCTATTATATGCCATCAGGGGAAAACCACACATACAATGAACCGATTCCAGCAGGACATTCAGCAGGCTCTCGTCACAGCATTTTGAAAGATGGAGAAAGTTAGAATTGATGGTGGCACAGCTGGGTGTAGACACAGTCGGAGGAACTACAGTATCTAAAGAATGGTGATGAATGGAAATATGCCAACCTAACTAATTGCCTGCCTCCCTTCACCCTAAATCACTAATTCATTCCCCACGTTAGCACCGTGATTATCTTCCTAAATCACAAGTCTGACCATGGTGTGCATGCGTCATCTGAGCAGGGCGGAGGAGACCCCTCAACATCAGTTCCCTTATAAGCCTGCCCATCCCCCAATGCTTCCCTCAGTGACATTCATGTACCTATTGATGAAACGGCATTCTCCAGCAAACAGAGAAATGGAGATCAGAGTTCCACAAGATCCATTTGCACGGGATCAAAAAATAATGTAGAAAACTGGGAATATTAATGCAGCATTTCTATGTAAACCAGCAAGGTCACACTCAAAACTAAGCTCCCTTGGAGACAGAACTGAGTATGTAATGGGCGTCTCGGGCTTTTGGCTTTATGTATAAGGAAGATATAGACATGTAAGACTTGCTAATGGCACAATAAGGATTTCTTTAAAAGTCAGAAAGCTTCAGATGACTTAAAGAAGCTTTCTATCTTTTAGGTAGGTGTGTGTGTGTGTATGCACGTGGGCACATGCCCGTAAATGAGTTAACATAAGTTTGTCTTTCTGTCACGTGTCTGCCCATATGTCCAGGCATGTGTAGAAGCCAGAGATCAATACTAGGTGTCCTCTTTGCCTCCACCTTACTTTGTGAGACAGGATCTCTGGACTCACATTTCAGCTAGACAGATCACGTGACTGCACTACCAGCACCGGGTCACGGAAAGCTGCCACTGTGCTTGCTTTTTCATGGGTCAATCACAATTCAGGTCTTCATGCTCCCACAATACATGCTTTACCCACTAAGCCATCTTCCTAGCCCATTTTGGGGTTTTCTGATCTTGATTCCCCTAGTGGGCTGCAGGCTGGAGGTAACACTTAAGGACCTTCTAATGTTGGTGAACTACAGTTCCACCATGGCTGCTCTGCTCTAAGAGGAGGCCACTGCAGTGTGGATGAAGAAAGACCCCCATCCTCAAAAGCCATTTAGACAAAAGAGCTTTCTATTCTGGTTTAAAGAATAAATAGCCTCAGAGAGGCAGCTACTATCTGTAATCCTTCAACAGCTAACTCAAGCTACTCAACCGACAGAGGAAACAGTGAACAGTTCAGACATCACATGACGCCTTGCCAGCATTTGTAAAGAGAACTCTGGATTGCCAAGTGGGAGAAAATTCTGTTGCCGAAACATTATGTGGAATGCCAAGATTGCAAACAGCGTGTCAAGACTTAATGGACGGCTCTGCATTAGGCACCATTAACTAACTCTGGCACGTATTCTGCAGGCCTCTTGGCTTGCAGGAAGGCAGCACAGCACCTCTGCCATCACACTTGGCTCCCTTCCTACTTCGAAGCCTTTTGCTTCTCAGGAACAAACCAGAGAGAACAGACGTAGTAATAAAAAAAAAATCCACCCTGTGTATAAAGGCCAAAGAAATAAAATGAGATAATGTATACATTCACGGTGGCTCCGGAATGTGGAAGCATCAGCTGCAGGGACCCGAGCCCTTTCTTAATCACGACTGCCCTGTTCACTATTGAAGCCTCTGAATCACAGGGTCTGGATCTCACCTGATCTTTAAATAGCAGCTACAGAAGGGCCTCAAATGAGCTACATGACTTCTTAACCAAAAATAAAACTCAGTAGGGCAAGAAAAATGCCCCTTTCTTCTTAGGAAGTTCTTCCTTTATCTCACTTTGGCCTCTTTTTATGTGTATGGTTATTCTGCCTACATATTATGTACATGTATGCAGTGCTCTTAAGTTCAATTCCCAGCAAACGCATGGTAGCTCATATCCATCTGTAATGAGATCTGATGCTTGAAGAAGAGACCTGGTCAGTCGTCCTCATCAACTTAGACCATGAAACCCAACATGGACAAGTTCAACAGAACCGCCATGTACGGCTGCCCATGCATGCTTCAGCATTGCCAGGGCATAAATTTCACACTTCATTCACATACATGCACCATATGTGTCCATGCTCACAGTGCACAGAAGAAGGCATTGGACATCCTGGAACTGGAGTTGCAAATGGTTATGAGCCTTCACGTGGGTGCCAGGAATTGAATCTAGGTTCTCTCGAAGACCATCCAGTGCTCTTAAATGCTGAGCTATCTATGTAGCCCCTCACTTCGACCTCTTCTTCCACTTATTAAAGCCAGTTTCCTCAACAGAAATGGAACAGCAAAATGTTTTCCTGAGAATTGACAAGCTCAATACTAACACACGATGCCACCACGCACTGAGGCCCTGTGACTTCTCCCAGGCCTGATCCCCTCTAAGTGAAGGACAGCAACAATCGCTGTGTGTGGATTTTCTCATTGCCCATTATGACAATCAGAGAATGACAACTGATCAAAGGTTCTATCATTAAAGCTGGCGACAGATGGATCGGAATCTAGGCCCTTGATGCAGTCCATATCAAAAAGAGCACATAATCCAAACAGTGGAAATAAAATGAGTAATAAATGTAACAGTAAGCAAATTGATAAGTCTGTGGATTTAGGTAAGACCAACTCAGAATAAAGCCAGCATCTACACTGGTCACAAGGTAAAACTCTTTAATATGCAATTGAGAACCACATCTCTTTCATTCACATAGCATGGTAACAGAAGGTCTGGTATCAGGCGACTCCCAAGCCAAAGGATTTCTGAAAACAGGCCATTTGAATGGTCAGACTATCTGGCATTTTTAAAAAAGGACAAGTTAGATCTTGGGGAGAAATGAGAAAAATAGAGTCGGCAGATTATCAGTTTATAATCACATCATAATCTGTTTCCATTAGTTATTTTTAAGCAGCTAAGATCACTTGAAGAGGAAAATTAATTAATGGGATACCTGAAGCACATTGTTATTAGCTTACTGAAATTTCAACAACCTCTTAATGTTCTCTAGAAAAACCCCGTAATGGATACGATGCAATTCCCATAAGAATAACCAGCTCTGAATGGGCATACACAATAGACACGCCAGGCACTGGTCTCAGCGTTTTACTGTCATTATCTCAATATGACACAGACACAGCATTAACAAGCATTACAAAGTTATGACAAAATCACTGACATAAGTTTTAACAAATCATGCTAAATTTGTATAGCTGCATAATTTCGAATATTATAAGGCAATATATGTTAAAAATACAGTATTGACCTACTCCCTTAAGGCATAATAATCTTTCATTCTCTCAGCATGATGTTTCTAAATTAATTAACTTGAACATATTTACTCTGAACAGTCAATGCCATAATTAAAGAGAGTAAGACTAGGTAATCTGATAATTAATTCCCTTCTCTTTTCCTAATAAATAATCAATTAGCACAAATATAAAGGACATTAGAAGTTCAAAATGCTCCATTTTCCAATGACTAGTCTAGTCTTATCTTTAAATTTAAAAAGTCAGTTAAAACGTATCATAATGGATTCTATTGGTGGTCAGTTTTATATCTCTAATTAGCTACCCTATAGTCCATGCCTGTCAACAAAACATCGCAAATCTAAGTATTGCTGTGAAGACTCTATGTAAATGTGATTAGCATCTTCAGTCAGATGACTCTAAAGTAAAAGAGATTATCTGATAATCCCTGTGGGCCTGATCGAATCAATCTTAAAGATTTAAGAGCTGAAGCCTCCTTGAGAGGAGTTAAGCCTGTGGAGTACAGTTCCCGCCTCTGGCCAATCAACCAAGAAAGACAGGAGTCCACCTTTCTGCCCCTTCCTCTTACCAGGTGCATTCAGCCCATCTCTACTTCCTCGTCTCTCATTTTAATCCAAATTGCTTCCTTGTCCTGAAAGGACACAGACTCCTAACTCTGGTCTCCAGTTATCCAACAACACAACCAATCCGCCAAATCCTGCTTGAATATCTGTCCTAGCTACGGCAACTTGACATAAGGTCATGATATGGGATTCCCCTCTGTATGCTGTGAATATGTTTTATTACCACTGTATAAGAAAGAAGTTGCTTTGGCCTATGTAGGACATAATACAGCAAGGTGGAAAATCCAAGCAGAGATAGAGAAGAAAAGAAGGCAGAGTCAGAGAGACACCGTATAGCTGCTCAAGAAACATGATGTGAGATAACAAACCATGAGTCTTGTGGTAAAATCTAAACTAACAGAAATGGGTTAAGATAGAAGAGCGAGCTAGGAATATGCCTGAGCCACTGACCAAACAGTGTTGTAATTAATATAGTTTCTGTGCAATTATTCAGGTCTGGGAGGCCAGGAAGCTAAAGTGCAGTCTCCACTTACAGGTATAACCATTTTAGAAAAGAAGTCCCCTACCAATGGGCCTGTGACTATGCCTACGGTACATTTTCTACTTATGATTTATGGTTGGTGTGGGATGGGCTAGCTCACTTTGGGCAGTGCCACCTCTGGGAAGACGCTCTTTGACTGTACAGAAAAGCAGGCTGATGAAGCCAAGAAGAGCAAGCCAACAAGCAGCACTCTTCCATGGCCTCTACCTCAGCTTCTGCCTCCAGGTTCCTGCCTTGAGTTCTCTCCCTAACTTTGTTTTACAGTGATCTGAGAGTTGTAAGCTGGGATCAATTCTTTACTCCCCAAGTTGCTTTTTGTCGTGATGTTTTATCAGAGCAATAGAAACCCTAACTCAGGCAGCATCTCTGACTGCCTCCAGGGAAAAGAACGTGTCTTACCATTTCATGTACTCAAACATGTAAGAAAACCTCAGACACACAGAAATCTTGAGAAACAACTCATGGAATTATTTGAATATTTTAAAATTCAATGCCAGAGGAGTCAATGTTCATGAGCAAAGAAGGCAAATAAATTCTTCTTTGGGCAACATCTTAGGGGAAGGCAGTTCAAACCGAAGTCATACAAACCATCTTAGGTAAGGCAGTTCTAAACAGTCATACAAATATTATCTTAGGGAAGACAGTTAGAAACAAAGTAATTCAAAGAAGACATTGTTCACTAGGTGACTTGCTTTTGCCTTATAATCTTAATTTCAGGGTGTCAGTGAAATCTATGGAGCCTCTCTAAAGCAAAAACCACCTTTTGCATACCTTTGGGGGAACATCCTTGGACTTCCTAAAACTACCGATTTTCATCCATCCATAGACTATTTGCCTAAAGCCTATGAACCCTCAGGGCAAAACCCTTGGACAGAATCAAGCATCACCAGTCTAAGCTTTAATTCCCTCCGGTTTGGGTCCATTTCCTTTCCTTTTAACGAACCATTTTTGTAGCAGCTATATGTTCCTGAAAGACAGGCTGCAGCATTATCTGAGAGACGGATCCTCCAAGAACACGCGATTCTCAAGGAGGAAAGTGTTTCCAAGGACATTGTTCATCTGTTGTCAGTCACAATGGGCTGCCGAGGATGGCTGCTCCATGGCAGAACAATGCTTTCCTCCTGAAAAAAGATCCTCTTTCACCTCTGGGGCCCAGTGTTTGCCTTTCAAACTAGTTGCAAAGACAGGAAAATGGAAAAAAAAAACCGGGGGAATGTAACTTGTTAAGTCATGATGCAATTCGAGGCACTATTTAAAAAAAGCTTGTACCTCTCGGTATCCAATCCAAACACTTTGGGGACAAGGCCACCTGCCCAGTATGCACCATGAAAAGTTTTTGCATCAGGGCCTCTTCAAGCCCTTGTTTGAGGTCACCCTGAAAATAAATCCTCATAGCCCCGAGAGCCAAGATACAAACAAACGTGAGAGCCAAGATACAAACAAACGTGAAAGTATCACCCTGAAAACAGAAAGACAAGCACCAGCTAGTAAAGAGAACAGTAACCTCGGAGAGATGTGAGTGCTTTGGAAGCAGAGATGAAGCGGGGGACACCTGAGAAGGGCAGCCTTCTGAAAGCTCAAGACACAGTATTGAGACTGCAAAGACTGTGGTAAACACTTTTCTTTCCAAGTTATTTTCATCAAGGACATAGGCAAAAGAACAAGAACAAGAAACGTAATATCTCCTGTCAGTCAATCAAAAGAAAAGCAATTATTTCCATAAGGTAGCTGTGCTTGGGCACTGGGCTGCCTCAAACTGCCCATTAACGCACCTGCCAGAGGATCGCTGTTCTTCTTCACATGGCTTGCCAGGATGTTAGGAAACACCCACCATCTTTGTCTTTATATGTTGGGTTTTGGTCCCAAGTAAGAGTTCTCAGTGGGCATATAAATAAGATAACCTTACTATCTATCTATGGCAAAGTTTTGTGATGTAATCAAGAACAATGGTTTCATGGAACAAAACACAAGGCCTCACTCCTTAACAGTCTTTGTCATCTCCAAAGGCATGCCATGCACCATGTCACAAGACTGTTGTGGAATATTACTTAAGCTAGGGAAAGATGTGTTACATTTGTTTACACTGTGGAATATTACTTTAACTATGGGAAGGTATATTACATTTGTTTCTGCTGCATTTGTTTAATTATGTAAAGATGTGTTGCATTTGTTTCAACTTGCCTTTCTAAGGCACCTGATTAGTCCTATAAAAAGCTGGATGGCCAATAGCTAGGCGGAAGAGGGAGACGTAGGGCTGGTGGGAAGAGACAACATGCAGAATGAGAAATCTAGGAATGAGAAAGAAAAAAGCAAGATGGAAAGGAGGAGGTAGAAAGAGGGACACACCTGGGGTCAGAAGTCTAGCAGTTGCCAGTCACCATGACACTGGAGAAAGCAGGAAAAGAAAGAAAGAAAGGAAGGAAGGAAGGAAGGAAGGAAGGAAGGAAGGAAGGAAGGAAGGAAGGAAGGAAGGTAGGTAAAAATCCCCAAGGCAAAATGTAGATAAAGAGAAACAGGTTAACTAAGTTAAAAGAGCTAACTAGAAACAAGCCTAAGCTATGTTGAGCATTCATAAGTCTCTGTATCATTATTTGGGAACTGGTTGGTGGCCCAAAGGAAAGCCTGCTACACAAAACCTCACTCCTTAACAGCCTTCATTGTTTGTCCATACACCATTCCACAAGGGCATGTATAGGTATGACTTCTCACAGTTATATATTCTGCCTGAAAGAAGGTATCTCCATGAGACCGTAAGAGTGCAGATACAACCTCACTTCAATCAGAATCCTCAGGACTGGCCAAGGCCTAACCTGCAAATCAGCTCCAAAAATTACAAGTGATGACCATGGAGTTGTGGCACTTGACAGGAGATAGAAGCCACTAGTTTCAAAGACTAGTCACCCTTGCCCACCCCAACTAAATAGGGCAGTTTCAAGAATGTGTTTGAATGCATTTTCTCGTTTCTAAAGTGATAATAGCTGTGTCCTTCTGCTCAGTTCCTAGGGTGACTTTGCTACACCATCTCACCCCCACACACCCTTCCTGCTATCAGTCCTTCATTGCCATTCTTCTTTGCATGGTTGTCACACTAATCTTGTGCATTTGCTGTCATCAGAATGTCAATCTAAGAGGGCACCCCCTATGGTTCTAACAAGTGCCCAGCATACATTAGGTAATTAATTTAATTTAGGTAATTAAATTAGGTAATTTAGGTAAAAAATTAATAATGAAACTTTGAGATACTTCCAAAATATCTACTTGGAAAGTAGCTTTATGAGAGACTATGAAAGGAAGGATTCTTTGGTCTGTCATCTTCCCTAAGGAATAGCAGTGTCTCACAAAGCTCTGAAAACTCTGCTAAGAAGGAAACAACTGAACATGACTCAGCTTAGTATTTCCTCAACTTATGTAGAAATAACACTTAAAAAAAAACAAACAAGTATCTAGAAAGCTGGAGAGATCATGCAGCAGTTAAGAACATTTGTTGCTCTTGCAGAGGACCTGGGTTCAGTTTCCATTACCCACATGGTGGCTCACAACCAATCATAACTCCAGATCCAGGGTACCCATTGCCCCTTTCTGACCTCTAGGGGTACTAGGCAAAATGATGCACAGACATACACGCAGGCAAAGCACTCATACCCACAAACTAAAATAAACTTAAAAACAAGAATAACAACATGAAACAAATGAAACCTATCTAATAACATCCTGTGGAATCTGTTCCAAGAGCAGTGCATGGGCAACAGCTTTCATCACAGCTAAGACCATGGGTCATCATCCCAGAGACAGTGGCAGGTATGTTCCTGCAAAGCTGAATGCAGCCCCGATGACAAAGAGAACACATGCTTCTGTCATTCACTGGTCATTCTCTCTTCAAATCCTACGTGTGTGACTTCTTCTAAATAACCCCTATCACCACATAGCATCAACACACTTCAAAGATACAAGTGGTATTAAACTGGGCCAAGTTATCCTAGGAGCCAGGAGACAACCTGTTCCAAGTAATAATCATTCTGGTTTAATCTGTGACGTGCAAGGATGTTTTTCATTAAAATATAATAATTTACTTTCATCACTATTTTTCACCAAAAACATTTCTTGCAAGAGCATTTCCCTGAGACTTCCTTGAAATTAAGTTCCTCTCAGCTGAGGGGGATGGGGATCCAGATGTGTCTCACCAACACTCTGAGGTGTGATGTTAGGCATTTATCACCAATGTGATAATGTACAGATGATTGTGAGTTGTTAAAAATGACAGCTTTGCACTCCTTGAATTTCATTGCCGGAACAGAAGAACCATCCTCACACACATCCAACACAGTGGTGTTACAAACGTGTGACAGTTGAGGTGGGCTCCCTCATTCTTCGGTCACGACTGTGGTGCGGGCCTATTTCTAATACTCTGTTAGCAATTTCAACTGAGACCCATTGAGGAACAAGGGAAAGATAATTAAAGGGAACCGTGAAACCTGGAGAGGCACTTGAACACATACCCACCTGCCAAACAGTTCAGACCACAAAAACAATTCATGGGAAAAGCAAGCCTGATTCATTATTTTTCTGTATACGCCAATTTAAAGGAAAGTATTGCTCCTTGTACCTTGCCACTGTTCCAAGAACTACGTACTTCAAGGTGAACCCTTGGGTTCCCTAGTGAAGTTTACAGTGATAGGAGATTCTGAGGAAAGGTGACGGCTTTCAACTGTCTGAGGAATTACCAGTTTCACTTGGAGACAGCGGCATTAAGTAAACTGCCCTCACACAGCCAGAAAGCCAACCAAACTTGTCTCTAAATATGAAACATAAACATTTATAATTGCAGCAGCTTGTATTGAGGTCACTAAAGCGAATATCAAGGATGTTCAGCCAATCAAGGGTCAATGTCGAACAAACATTTAGCAACTCACACAAAGTTTACAGTATTGAGGGAAGTGCAGAATGGATAAAGATGCAGGTCACCTCTAACTTTTGGCCAGGCGTTGCTTGTATTCATTTAAAAAAAAAAGTCCATTGGACAACAGGCTAGAGTTGAAGGAAACCCCAGTTCATGGTACTTCCAAGGTGAAAATGAAAAATTCTAATAAAACTCACAGCCTTAAGAAGAATTTCAAGTGGCCTATTGCCTTAGCCTTCTCTTATTTTGCTCATGCACCGGGAAGAATTGAAGGACAGACTTTGTGACTTTTGCTCTGGAGGCTAAACTTTATTCTCAGTGGAGACCTTTACTGGTGGCTTGAATACTTTGCTACTTGTTTTATCAGCATGCCCTTGCTTCAGTGAACTGGAGAATTGTAACACATATCTGATAAACAAGGCTGTTGGCTGAAGAGGTGTGTGTGTATGTGTGTTTGTGTGTTCTTGATTTATGCAAACACAAAAACTACTCTCTGAATGCAACAATCCAAACTGTCCCTATTCTTTTCCTTTCTCTTCTTTATACAGCTTCAATAACGTTTGCATGAGATTCCAGGTTCATCTTATTTTTTAGTGGTATGTGTCCTGTGAAAGGAAGGACCGACTGCCCGTGGCCAGGGCATCATTCAAGAGCAACACGCCTTACCCGATATACATGATCTCATGGGTGCTTTGTTACTGGACCCGATTTCAGAGTTGGGCCTCATAAAGCTGGCTATGTTAAGACCAAAATAATGTCATTTGGTGTCTGGGGGAGGTTAAGAGGAGGATTAGAGAAGGCGGGCAGGCAGGGGATATTAAACAAGTCCATGACTAACAGGGTGTGACAGAAAAGAGTTTCACTCTTTTCAACAGAACAATTCCCTACAGCTGGGCCCATTACTCCACTGTGCCTTTATCACCTTGGAATTTTTATGGTTATTTTTGATGAATTCACATTTTTGTAAAGACCTTTTTGAAATCACGCCAGTTTTCAATTTTTAATTAAAGTCGTAAATAATCTTAATTCTGCCTTAAAAGGTTTATTGTTTCTTTCTTTTTTTTTATTACTGATGCCAGGAAATATTTCAAATACCAAGTCCTGACGTGAGTGAGCAATTAGAAGCTCTCTAAGGTCTAGTGACAACATTGTACCGTGTAAATATAACACACTGGGGTATTGGCATGAGATTTAGCAGCATGGACAGACTGATTTGGGTTTATCAACAGCTGCTTCTCTTGGGAATGACACTGCCTCTTTTCTTAAATGAAGAAACTTTCATCATTTTAATTTCATGAATTAACCATCACAGATTGAGAGAAGACTTTTCAGAAAGTAAACACTGTAAATTGTTACTGAGAGCTCAACAAAGAAAGTCACCTAAATTTGATTTATCCATTTGCACAAAACAGGTGGACACATTAGAGAGGGACTCCTTCACTTTACATAAATCAAACTTAAGGGAGAGCTTCAAGGTCTGACACAAGACCACCAGGCTTCTGAAAGCCCTGCCTTTGTTAACTAGACTGCCTGTCGGCAGTCACAAGGGCTCTGTAAACACAATCAGATCTTAAAGCCTCAGGGGCTATTTTTCTCTGCTTTGCTCAATGAACTTCACACAATACTGTCACTAGCTGGCAGACTGGCCTTCCAAACATTCTGACATAGGGAATTTACTATCTCCCAAGTCATTTCATAACTGAGTTTTTATGGGCTATGTGGTGGATGTGGGCTCATATGCATATCCATGTGAGGATAGGCCAGAAGCCAGCCCTGAGTAATTTTTTCAGGAGCTGTCCACTTAGTTTTTATGTCCACCTCTCAAGTAGTGAACACACATACACATGCCACCATACACATGGGCGTACCACCACACACATGGGCAGGCCACCACAGGTGGCTTATCAACACAAATGCGCATGCCACCAAACGCATGGGCATGCCACCACATGCAGCTAATCAACACATATGCACATGCCACCACAAATGGTTTATTCCTCACTGTGAACTCGGGTCCTCGTGCTCTCTCAGTGAGCACTTCACCACAGAGCTCTATCCAGTTCCCAAGCTTTGAAATGTCTGAACAAACAAGGATCTTCTGTTACCTGATTCGTTTAAGAGACTTTATAACAAAATTAAGGGAGTGTTAACCTGTGGCAAGGGTTTTACGGTCACTGGCTTCTAGTCAAAAGTGCGTTTTTTTCATACCTTTTCGGGATTTGCTATTTGCTGTTGGGAAAGTCTCTATAGGTTTTCGATACTGCATTTTTTTTTCTGTCTTGAGGCGCCGCTAGTTTGAGTGCCAGCTGAGGGCTTAGATACAGAAAGCTCTTAACCAAGCCTTCCTTTTGAGAAAGGAAAACACTCAGCTGCAAGGGTCAGACAGATACACTTAACTACTTACGAAACCAGTCTTGTAAATCAACTGTAATTTTTTCCTCTAGAAATATATTTAAATATCTTTATTCTGGAATACAAATAAATTATTATCTAGAATCACTTGGCATGGTTTGACTATGACTTGAAGTTAAGAAAGCAAAGAGATTTTCTTTAATGTGAATAAAATTATCAAATTGAAAGAACAGTGCTTCCTCTTAAAATAGCACATGATCATGAACAGATCCTGTAGCAGGATCATCGTCTGTTGACTTTGTCATTGTCTGTATCTTATAAATTCAAAGGAAGAAATTATATTCATTTTGGAAAACCCCTGTCTTCTAGGTGAGAAAGGGTTTTCATTCTCAACCTGACAATTCTCTCCCTGCAAGTTGTCCCTAGTAAGTGAGGTTTTACTAATAATGTAAGATGAAGGCACCTTCACAGAGCTTACTGTCATGGCATGAAATATTATTAATCCCCTATGGAGACAACAAAGATGCTCACACATGTGGGAACACATGGGGTATTTTAAGAGATTGTTAATGGCTTTCATTGTATGAAAATGTATTTTAGCCTCATATAAAGGAAGAGTAGTCTTGATTGAGTGAACATTCTTGAAGCACTAATTGGAAAAGAAAAATAGGCTAGCTGGATGACCTTTGACATTTATTCTGAATCTGTGACATCATAATACCTGCAGATTTTGAAATTTGCATTAATCCCTCACTGATGTCAAAGTCCATTTAGGTTCAGTACTTTTGCCTCTCCAGCTCTGATTTCATACATCGTGCCTATCAACCATCCTCAAGCCAATCATGGGGAATGCTCTCTTCAAGTCCTAGGGAGTCACCCAAGTTCTTCATTAGAGTAAAAGTTATTTGAGCTAGCTGGTAATATTATGAAAAAGTATTTCTCCAGAAAGAGCTTCCAGAAATTTCCATAGAAGCTTTTTGTTATTAACATTTCCTGGAGTTGGTGGCTTGCATTAATTTTCTCTACAAGTTTCCCTAGAAATTTTTACATGACTGTAATAGTTGTGCCAACCACAGCCTTGCTGAGGCCTCAGGGAAGACATCTCTCCTCGGTATCAAGCAGAGGATCTCTTCAAAGTCGAAGTGTTCCAATGCCCAGCCAAAATGCTGTGACTGCAAGAGTAGTTCAAATCTTACCTTTTTCCTTGCCTGTTGCTCTTTGGAAGAATGCGCTTTCACGTGCTTTCTTAGGGAGCTTGGATCAGTGTAGCGCTTAGTACATCCTGGAATTTGACAAGCATAAGGTTTCTGAACGAGAAAGAGAGAAAGAGCAAGCTGTGGTTAAATCTTAAAAGTAACAGGGTCATGCTTTACTCAGACTGCTCAGAGCATGAACTGCTACCAAATGACAGTTGTCAAACGCAGGGTGATACTCATGCATGTTAATTAGGACACCCAGGAATTCTGCGTCACGGGGATGAGAACAGTCAACTTGCAAAAGGCCCCATGGAGATGCAACAGCCTTGATTTGGAAGACATTACCTTACATTGCGGTGTAACCATAAAAATCTCTTGAAGAATTTTTAACGTGGAAGTTATACTTACATATAGTGATTCCCCTGAGAAAATCTTTGGTACTGTCAGAAATAGTAAACAGATTCTTTAAGGGTTCAGGTAAAGAAGCTGTAGAAAAGTCCAGAAAAGACAGGGTACCTGATTCAGAAAGAGGGAAAGAATTAAGAAGGAAAAATTAGTATAAAGTGAGCAAGAAACAGTAGGTCTCAAACAACAGATACATGAAAACTCAGCCAGAAGAAGCAGTCAGTAATATGATTAGTCACAGAGAAGTCAAGGCTGAGTGACATGAATGAGCCCTTAGTGGAGGGACAAGGGTGCAAATTTTCCCTGTCCAATTCCCTGTGCAGCAGAGAGATGGGCAGTATATGGAAATGTGAGGAATGTCCCCAAACGCTTGGCACCTAAGGTAGAAATGAAAGGATGACCTGGGTGGGTGGGGAAGAATAACTAAACCATCCTGATGCCAACACCGCATCACCACCTATTACTGACTTATCAAGGGTTGAGAGACAAATGACTTTGGCTGCAAGCTAAACCAGAATCTGCTGTCTATTCCAAGAACTTAAAAATATAAAACCAGGAGTAACTGCGTAGACAAAATGAATTAATTATCATCTACTGTGGAAAATGAGAGCTGGGCCTGCATGGAAAAATAAAGAGGAAGATCTGGAATCTTCTCTTGGTAGGATTCTTCTCTGAACGCCTGCTATGCTAAGGACAAGAGCACACCATGGCTGCTCTTACTCTGCCGTGCTCTTGTTTCCATGTGAATTTCATTGCCTGAGTGAAGGTGGACTTTCTTATTTGTTTGCTGAGAGAAATATTTAGAACTCATTGACATTTTGCCATTTTTCTCGTTCCAAGAACAAGACAGAATCATGCTATATGATTTCATTGGAAATGTCCAATTTGAGTATTGGACTTGATTACTCACTGACTGGTCTTGACTTATTTTTGATTGACTGAATAACCTAAGATTAAGCTACCAGAATGTGCTGGACAGTGTATTAAATTCTAAGAAATGCTAGCAAAAAATGATGGATGAGTAAGAACCAGGCCCTTAGCTCACTTTATTTTTTTAAGTTGAGCAATTATTAGCTAAGGGCACTTGTTAAGAAGTTTCCATTAGGGAACAAAGATTTTGCTTTAACCTGGGAATCTTTTCCGAGTTCATTTGGCCTTGCTGAACTAGCCCTCCCTACTCTGCCTTCACCTCAGAGCAGCAAGTAGCCAATATCTAGCCTTACGAGTGGCTGCCGCATGAGCCCACACTTGAGTCTTTGAGTATGAGAGAGTACTTAATGGAAGAAGGCTTATGAACACCGGTGTGCTCTAGAAATCTATGCTACTGTAAACAGGCTTGGGAATGCCATCTGACGGCTGATTTAACATACCCTTGGAGTAAACTTAATACATACACTATTCCTACCAACTGGCCTTGAGGCTTCCCAACTGGGTATGCCACTGGAGGCCAGGATGCCCGGTCAGCCATCAGGCTCTGGCGTGGCCAGGAGTGCAAGCCTATCATTTTATCTCTGATTACCCAAGCTTTAATTGGCACACTATACTCCAACAAGAGAGGTATTTCATTACTGTCCAGCTGTCCTGAGCAATTACTTCTGTTATTTAGAGTTAAGATGTTAATAGACATATGTATTAACAAAAACTTTCAGGGTTCTTGTAATGAACTGAATAATCTTTGTGGGAGAACTATTTTCCTGAGTAAAGAATCTGTTTAGTTGAAAAAGATACCTTTATCCTAAAATCCCGACAGCTTTCGTATATGGAGTGATTAATGGACAGGAACCTAAATTTAAGTTATAAATTCTTCAAACAGCTGGTTTGCTTGGAAAAACAAGCATTTCATTTCTCTATGCTCTTAAAGAGTTTACCAATTTGTTAAAGGAAGTAAACATTTGAATAGGAGATAGTTTGGATCTTAAGGAAAAATGATAATTTTAACAGGTGAAATAGAGAAAACCATTTTGAACAAGATAAAATGACCGAGTTTGAAGAGATGTTACACTGAGTTCAGTTCATAAAATCATTGTCTTATGCAGCTTTATTTAAAAGTTTTTAAAGGTCTATACATGTTTACTGCTGAAATTACATTATATAATGTTTTGTCTGATCAGCCAAAATTTAGTGCCAAAGAAGGGTATTGTGGAAAAGCAACACATTTCCTCAAGGATGACTTTGAAACTATGGAGAAGTGACTAACCAAAACAATTCCTCGTGACAATCTTGTTTAATGAATGGTGACATGGTAAGGGAGAATTGTCTGTATTCTGTCAATCATGATTTAAATAAATGCTGATTGGCCATCAGCCAGGATGTATAGGTGGGACAACCAGACAGGAAGTAGAGGTGGAGCAAGGAGAATAGGAGAACTCTGGGAAACAGGAAGCTCTCTCGGCACTCCTGCCCAGACCACCGAAGAAGCAGGATATGACCTGCCCCACTGAAAAAGGTACTGAGCCATGTGGCTAACACAGATAAGGATAATGGGTTAATATATGTTATAAGAGCTAATAAGAAGCCTTAGCTAATGGGCCAATCAGTTTATAATCTTCTGGAGACCTCTGTGTGATTTTCTTTGGGGCTTAATGACTGTGAAAACCAGGCAGGACAGAAACCCCAACAAGCAGGCCCTCATGTTAGAGCGACACTTCTATGATGAAGTTTCATAACAAACTGGAAAATATACTGGATTGTACCAAGGCCATTTCAGATACAACAAACTAGAACATTTAACATAATTTATTCATATTTTGGTATGTTGAAAAATTTCAGCACTTTTCATATATTTATGTAATATTCTATTCAATTGGTCCTGAACAAATCGATGAATTCAATTTGGCTAAAACAGTAAAAGTTTATCATTTGCCCAAATTGTGTTAACTACGTTTCAGGTATTTACCAGACAAACCATCACATCTATGCATATTAGACAATTCTCTTTAGAGAGGTTATATGACACACATAGCTAAAATGACTTCTACAAATATGACTAATAGAGACTAATATAAAATGTAATAAATATGTCAACTATAACATCAGAAAAATCTTAAATATGTATGAGAAGGTGTGTAGAAATAACAGTATCTTTTCAAAATTCATGCTCTGGTATAGTTTAATAATAGACATCAGAACGTTAACACTGAAAAAGTACTGTCATGAATACATTATTTGCAAGAACGTGGGATAAGAGATTCATGATGT
The DNA here is from genome assembly GCA_004026605.1 of Ondatra zibethicus. NCBI lineage: Eukaryota > Metazoa > Chordata > Mammalia > Rodentia > Cricetidae > Ondatra > Ondatra zibethicus. The sequence goes on along the minus strand of PVIU01000190.1, from coordinate 253,552 downwards.
GTATAATACATTTATCCCAACAGCTTTGTCAAGTGAAGTGAAATTACACAGCATCTACCTGGCCTCCTATAAAGAAAATGGCATCAAAGCTTGAGAACGCAAAGGAGTGTTATCTTCATAATGGGGGAAATAAAAGACAAAAGTTACAGAGAAACAGCATTTGTGAGGAGCAAAATGAAGCAGCATTAAGGGAGTTAAGGGTGTGAAAATAAAATCTCAATTGTTCTCATAAGGTTGATAAAAATGGATGTGTGGCTGCTAACGCAGAAAAAGCATGTATGAAATGAACTGGGGAAAAGATCTGTTCTGTCTTTTCAGATCATTTGAAGGTGAAAATAACAGATGGTTTCTAAAGCACAAGACCAGATTCATGTTAACACCACGCTGGCTGAGAAGTTAGGTCAGGAGGACAAGAACCAGGGTCAACACATAAACACTATATGTCATGGTCCTCCCAGTTGCATAACATTGTCTATTTTGGTACAGCCTGATGCATTAATAATTACTTTAATTATCTCTAGTAGAGATTATGTGTGCCAACATCTACTGCATGATAGACCCTGAAATGCTACAGAGAAGGGACTAAAGAACCCCTTGACCCCAGAAAGTTCTAATATGTAGCATAATTCATAACCACAAACATTAAAAAAAATGAAGCAGCCACACAGGGCACCTCTGTGGGGACTTCACTGTGTTCTGCTGTGCTTGGCACTGCCCAGTGACCTGCAGGCCATAAAGCAAACACCTCCACCATCCTACCATCAGAGAGGCCCTTTGGCAGGCACAGCTGAGGCTGGAAGGTGGAAAGCCCCTGCCATCCTTACAGTGTCAAGATGTGTCCTCTGGTGCTTGGCACGGTCACTGGAGTTGCTGAAAGCCTTCTGGCAGCCCGGGTGCTGGCACAGGTATGGCTTCTCCCCCGTGTGGCTCCGCAAATGAATCTTGAGGTTCTCAAGTCTTGAAAAGGCCTTCTTGCACCCCTCAAACTGTGCAAAGAAAAACAAGTTTTAGTGATGGGGAAGGACCCCAAATGCCTGAGACGAGGGAAGAAAACAACCATTAGTCTGTACTTCGCTAACAGAAAGATGAAATTCAATCCAAACAGTAGCAAATACTGCTGCTAAAAATACCCATATGTTTATGTGAATTGCATCTTTCCCACAGAATATACATGCCACGTTCCATACCAGATTTTGGTCCCAAAATGGTTTCTCTGATTACTTATGTCAGAGACAGCTCACTGAAAGCCATCTGGCTCAATCAATAGAAACATAGTAATGTGTATCTTAAAGATTTATTAAAAAAAATTAACACACTTTTCTATTTCCAAATTGGTCTACATTGAAGGAACTTGGAAGGAAGAAACTTTCAACAACTATTGAAACCAACAAGAGAAATCAGAGTGATATATGACAGAAAAAGAAGACAGGAGAGGTCTAAGAATATAGGATGATGAGGAGAGCAAGAACCCGCTAGATCAAGCCAATGAGACACATCTTTAAATATTTGTCCAGCTTTTTCAACTTCCAAATGAGTGGCCAATGTTAACATGTAGGGTGATGCCAAGCTAAGTGAATTTTCCAAATGCTTTTTAAAGGTAACTAGGAGACACAGAATTTAACTAGTGTTAAATCATTCCAAATAAAGTAACCATTATTATTATTATTACTATTATTTTAGAAATTTCACTAGACATGAATAAGAGAAAGATAAGAGGTTGGTAATTTTTAAATGTATGTTTGTGTTTGTAGTTTGTTAATAATACATAGTGGGCCGGCCGGTGGCGGCACACACCTTTAATCCCAGCAGAGGCTGGCGGATACCAGTCTGGTCTACAAGAGCTAGTTCCTCCAGGACAGGCACCAAAGCTACAAAGAAACCCTGTCTCAAAAAAAACAAAAACAAAACATATTGGGAGTAGCATTAATTTAATAACTTCCATAGGCAAATTATGAGTTAGTATTATAGGGTCTCAATGATGTTAACATTTAAAGTGACAGTAAGGAAATGTGTTGGAGAAAGTCTGTAAGTAAAGGATAAAGATGAGGCTAAGACATCTTTGGTACAAAGTCCTAGACAATTTATGTGAATTTAACACATTTAATTCCACTGGAGTTCTCATCAGCAAGTCAAGTTAGGGATATGGGAAACAAAAACATGGGATGCTTAGAATGATTAAATCTTGATGGGTATGTTTCAGAGGAATGAAGGGAGAACAGGACAGACAGACACAGATACAGGGAAGGAGGAGAAGGACTCTTCCCATTTGGAGCAAGTTGACTTTACTTAGACGGCTACAAGGATCTCGCACATGCCTTGGTTCCCTCACTGGCAACCACAGATGGTGTAGGGCACTGGCTGTGAAGGTTTCGGTGGTTGGAAAGGTTGAACTAAGGATGAACTAAGCAGAAAGAAGAGTCGGCTCTGCCACAACTCCATCCACTTAAGTTGATCACACTCTGCATGCTGGAGTATTTTAAGAAATTTATGAAAGTTGCACTTATTTTTGATTGAGAGTTATACATGTCTCACAGACATATGTTGGTTTATTTCGATTTTGATATTTTTCTTAAAATAATTTTCAGTGTTTTCCCGATTTCTATTTCACATAAAGAGTAAATTTAGCCCAAATGAAGGGAGAATGCTGACAAAGCTGACGACTTTTTCACAGCCAAGGATATATAATGCCACACTGCTGGGGGAGGGGCAGTTTCACAGCCAAGTGTACATAATGCCACACTGCTGGGGGAGGGGCAGTTCTGTAGTTTATGGGGCCTTATTTCTGCACATTTTCAAATACGTCTCAAGTTTAAGGATCAAAGAGTTCTAATTTAACTCCTAGTACATAGCTAAAAGATCTCTGCCAAGCAAATGTGTCCTCTTAAGGTTCACTCTGAACGAAGAATCAGAGCGAAGTCCTGGAGCCCAGTTTATTTTGCTTGGAATTACCTGGGGGAGCACACTTAGCTCTCAAATGAGCTTGTGGTTTTGGACATGCTGAGCCTGTAGCCTCTTTCTCAGCAAGGCTCTTTTGTAGAGAAGATGACATTCTGGGGCCAGGTCCAATGGTACACACCCAGAATTGGGTGGGATGCAATCTCTCGTCCCTTCTACAGTCACCTCAAATCTTACAGAGAAAGATGCACTGTTTTGGCACCGATTAGAAAGTGGAGAACAGTGGTAGCTCGCGTAACAGGGTTTCTGTGAATCCAAGATGCATAAGATACTTCCCCCATGTCTATCATAGAATGAGAAACCCAGCTACGTGCTTGGATGGTTCAGACTGTCCACGGGGTCACATATAAGGTATAGCAATTCCTCATCGTTTATAGTCAATTTAAATGTCTTTTTAGAATTAGAATTGAACTGGTTGCTATTATTACTATTTGTACAACCAATTAAAAAATAAAAACAAAAAATGTGGCATTCCCAGTTCCTGAGAGGAAAAGAATACCCGAACCATATAATGTAGCAAGGCTGAAGGACAACATGGGCGTCCAGATGGAATAAGACCGCAAGAAGATAATCTGTAAAATAATGAAATTCTAGATCACATCAGATGTTCCCTCTACAACAAGAGTGGCCAGCGGACAAAGAGAAGCATGTTGTATCTTCAGGGGAAACAGAGACAGAAGGTATGACCGCCGGCACTGAACTGTTTGAGTAAAGGGCTGTCCTTGGAAGGCAGGAGCTCCTAACAGACACCAGCCACTCATGCTCAGCTCACTGCAAACGCTCACTTGAAGAATCTATGGAGCAGGTCCTCACAGCCTGGCACACGGCTTGGTATGTGGGCTAACACCGAACAGGTCAGAGCCACTAGAATGGGTTGTCAGGGGATTCTGGAAGAGGAAGGAGATGTCGTTTGCTGCTCTAATGGCATCTGGATGGAACTTGAAAGCGAACACTGTATATTGAAGAGCTATCCTCCACTATGGGAAGAACCCTGGAATTCAGTGCAAGAACTTCCTCTCCCTGAGGCACTTTCACCCTGGCATTCACAAGTCTGGTTAAAGGAAAATGCTTTAAAAATAAGCTAACATTTAGGCAGGCTTCCAAAAAAAAAAAAAAGAAAGAAAATTAATAAAAGAAATCTCAAACAGCTAAGACTGGATTCTTGGAGAGTTTGGGCAAATGGATGCCTTTTAATCCTCTTAGATTTTTTTTCATGACTTTTACATAGCTATTGAAAGTGTTGAAACCTGTATAAATGCCCGGATATAGGGAAATCAGCACAATTAGAGATATCTCCTGAGTTTGATTCACGTTTACTCAGTGTGATTCTCACAGCTCAAGACATATCTAGAGAACTAAGATATACACTGCCAGCTGGTTGATCTTTATCCTTGCTGTGATCCAATGCTTCGTTTCAGGTCCCTTCCTTCTTGGATTGGCTCTGAAGCCATGAATCCAAAGGCTAGTAACTCATAATTGAATGACACGTCCTGATTTGTCCTTAATTCAAAAACAGATATAATACAGGAAGATGAGAGAAAACAAAACTACAATCAAACTTAAGAGCTCAAAGGGAAGAGGAAGGACTAAAATAAGATTTTAAGAAAGAGGAAAGAACCACAAACACACAGGGCAATATGGGGCTGGGACAATAGAAATAGGATCTGGTGTTCACTGAGTATTTAGTTCATGTTAAGTATCTTCTCCTTGCTATTAATTTCATCTAAATAGTATCTGCTCTCTGAACAAACCCTATGAACATGTTCCACTGTAGCTGCTAGGAGACAAAATGAATAAAACTCAATGTTTATTCAAGCAAAGATGATGAAAGTCAAAGACAGTATGGACAGCAGGGCACGTTATACACTAGTAGAACCTGAGCAATGGTACACACAGCTATGGTTCCCAGACCAGCATCTGTATCCTCGGGGAACTTGCCAGAAGCATGGATTTTCTGACCCCACCTCAGAACCCAAACTCTAGGTGTACGGTCCATCTGTGTAAGTGGGAACCAGTGCTCTAAGAGATGCCTAAGTGAGAATCAGTGCTCTAGGAGATGCCTAAGTGGGAACCAGTGCTCTAGGAGATGCCTAAGTGGGAACCAGTGCTCTAGGAGATGCCTAAGTGAGAACCAGTTCTCTAGAGAAGCCTAAGTGGGAACCAGTGCTCTAGGAGATGCCTAAGTGGGAACCAGTGCTCTAGGAGATGCCTAAGTGGGAACCAGTGCTCTAGGAGATGCCTAAGTGGGAACCAGTGCTCTAGGAGATGCCTAAGTGGGAACCAGTGCTCTA